>PVJC01015595.1:0-34836 GCA_004026665.1 Murina feae | reverse complement strand
TAAAATGACTACAAACAAGTACCTTTCAATAATAACTTTAAATGTAAATGGACTAAATGCTCCAATCAAAAGACATCGAGTGGCTGAATGGATAAAAAAACATGACCCATATATTTGCTGTTTACAAGAAACTCACCTCAGAATAAGGGACTCACACAGACTGAAAGTGAAGGGTTGGAAAAACATCTTTCAGGCAAACGGAAATGAAAAAAAAAGCCGGGGTAGCGATACTTATTTCAGACAAAATAGACTTCAAAGTGAAGGCCATAACAAGAGATAAGGAAGGCCACTTCATAATACTAAAGGGATTGATACAACAAGAGGACATAACCCTGATAAACATATGCACCCAATGCAGGAGCACCCAAATACATAAAAAAAACTCCTGGAAGATATCAAGGGAGAGATTGACAACAATACAATCATAGTAGGGGACTTTAATGCACCTCTGACATCACTGGATAAATCCTCTAGACAAAAAATCAACAAAGAAATGGCAATCCTAAATGACTCACTAGATCAGACGGACTTAATTGACATCTTCAGAACATTTCACCCCAAAGCCACGGAATATACATTCTTTTCAAGTGCACATGGGACATTTTCAAAAATAGACCACATATTGGGTCACAAGCAAAGTCTCCCCAAATTCAAGAAGATTGAAATCATATCAAGCATCTACTCAGACCAAAAATACTGTCAGGATTTTGCTAGGGATGGCATTGCATCTGCAGATCACATTGGATAGTATAAAGGTTTTAACAATATTAAGTCTTCCAATCTATAATACAGGATGTCTTTCCATGCATGTGTGTCTTCTTTAATTTTTCCATCTGTGTTTTATAGTTTTGTGTACAAAACTTTCACCACTTTAGTTTACTCCAAAGTATTTTATTCTTATTGATACTATTATAAGTGGGATTGTTTTCTTAATTTTCTGTCAGATAGTTCATATTTAGCATACATAAATGCAATTGATCTTTGTTAATTTTGTAGCCTGCAACTTTACTGAATCATTTATTAGTTCTAACAACTTGTTTGGTGGAGTCTTTAGTGTTTTTATATATAAAATCATGCCATGTATAAACAAAGATAATTTTCCTTCTTCCTTTCTGATTTGGATGCCTTTGATCTCCCCTTCCCCCCCACACACACACCATTTGTTCTGGCTAAGATTCCCACTATTTGTTGAATAGAAATGACAAGGAGAGGGAGCATCCATGTCTTGTTCCTGATCTTAGATTAAAAAGCTTTCAGTTTTGCCTTGGCTGTGTGACAGAGGCACCTACAGAAGGCAACTAATGAATGTTTCTTTCTCACATTGATGTCTCTCCTCTCTCTCTACCTGTTTTTCTCCCTTTCTCTCCCTCTAAAAATCAATAGAAACATTCTTGGGTGAGGGTTAAAAACAACTTTCAGAGTCTCATTGAATGTAATGTTAAATGTGGGCTTTACATTAATCAATTTTGAATGATGAAGCAGCCTTCATTCTTAAAATAACCCCACTTTTTCACTTTTCACTTATTATTTCTGTTTGCTTCTGGGGTTTAACTTGCTCTACTTTTTCTGTTTTGTTTTTTAATGTAGTATCTTTGACTACCAATTTGAGATGTTTCTTCTTTTCTCATATAGTATTTAGTGCTAATTAAATGCCCCATTAAACACTGCCTTAGCTGCATCACACAAATTTGTTATATTGTCTTTTCACCTTCAAGACATTTTAAATTCCCTTTTAGACTTATAGCTACGGCTATAAACAAAGAGTTTCTAAATATTTGGGTATTTTTCAGATTACCTTTCTGATGTTCGATTTCTGTTGTAATGCTATTGTAATCTTAGAACACCTTTTGTATGATTTCTACTAGGGGCCCAGTGCACAAACATTTGTGCACTCGGGAGGTCCATCAGCCCGACCTGTGCCCTCTCGCAGTCTGGGACCCCTCTGGGGATGTCTACCTGCTGGTGTGCCTGGTCAGCCTGGGTGAGGGGCTGATGGCTGTTTGCAGGCTGGCCAAGCCCCCCAGTGTGGATTCTCACCCCATTGGGGTGTGACAAGCCTGAGTGATGGGCTGAGGGGTGCTTTCAGGCTGCCCACAGTCCCTTCAGGTTTTGGGTCCCTACTGGGATACCTGGCCAGCCTGAGTGAGGGGCTGATGGCTGTTTGCAGGCTGGCCAAGTTGGGTCCCCCACCCCATTGGGGTGTGGCCGGCATGGGTGACGGGCTGAGGGATGTTTTCAGACTTTCAGGCAACCCACAGCTCCCATTGACCCAATGTCCCAGCAAGGCTGGCTGGAAGCAGGTTTCTGTGGTCTATTGATCTTCTATAATTGATACACTGTTCCTTTAAGCCAGGGCCTAGGCAAGTAATGAAACCTCCTCTCTGCTTCAGCTCTGGCTTCTATAATGAAACAATGTTGTGTTTAGTAGTCAGGCTCGGCCTGCTGTTTGTTTCAGCTCTGAGGCTCTATAACTGAGACATTGTTGTAAATATGTTGTTCCCTGGAGTGGAGAGAAGCCCAGGCGGCCGCAAACAGTTTCACTCCTGCTGCAACGGAAACTGCCTGTTTACTCAGCTTCCTGAGTGCCGGCCTCCATGTTGGCTGGGTTAATTTGCATACAGTCACTCTGATTGGCTGGTGGGCGTGGCTTGGGCATCCTGAAGGGATGGTCAATTTGCATATTATGCTTTTATTATAGAGGATTATTTTTAATGTGTGAAGGTTTATTTTAAGGCCCAGAATATGGCCAATCTTGGTAAATGTACAAATGTGCACTTGAGAAAAATATATATATTCTGCTGTTAGGCTCCATATGTTAAATGTTACTGTTTTATAAATGTCCACTAGGTCAAGTTAATTTATAGTGTTGTTTGCTTCTTATTTCTACTGATTTTCTCCCCACTGTTCTCTCACTTACTAAGAGAGAAGTGTTGAAGTCTGCAACCATAATGATGGACTTGCTCATTTCTCCTTTCAGTTCTATTCATTTTGTTTTCTGTAGTTTGAAGTTCCCCTGTTTGGTGCATACACCTTTGGAGTTCCTGTACCCTATTGCAGACTGACCCTTTCATCATTAAGTCATATCCTTCTTTATCCCTGTTAACATCTCTTGTTTAGAAATCTATTTTACCTGATATTACAGTAGCTGCTCCAGCTGTTTTTTGGTTAATGTTTGCACCACATATATTTTCACAAAATTCTACTTTTACTCTATCATCTACTCTAATAAAAGAGTATTATGGAATTTAACCATCACTCTGAAACACCTAAGCCATGCCCACCAGCAAAGCCACACACCCCACCCAATCAGAGTTGCTGTATGCAAATTAACCCAGCCCAGATGGAGGCCGGCAGCCACAGAGCTAGAGCAAACAGGAGGCTTCCATTGCAACTGCCTGCCTAGGCTGGGCCTCTGCTCAAGGCAACATGGTTTCAATTATAGAAGATAAATAAAACCCAGAAACCTGATTCCAGCCAGCACAGACGTAGGGTCAATGGGAGCTGTGGGCAGCACAAAAATGACCCTCAGCTCCTTACCCAGGCTGGCCAGGCACCCCAGTCGGAACCCGAACCCTGAAGGAGATGTGGCCAGACTAAAAACAGCTCTTAGCCCCTCACCCTGGCTGCCCAGGCACCCCAGTAGGGACCCAAAACCTGAATGGACTGTGGGCAGCCTATAAACGGCCCTCAGCCCCTCACCCAGGCTGGCCACACCCCCATGGGGTGAGGGTCCCCACTGGGGGGCTTGTCCAGCCTGCAAACAGCCATCAACCCCTCACCCAGGCTGGCCAGGCACGCCAGCAGGTGGACATCCTCCGAGGGGTTCCAGACTGCAAGAGGGCACAGGCCGGGATGAGGGACCCCCGAGTGCACAAATTTTTGTGCACCAGGCCCCTAGTACATTTAATATTTAAATATGCTTACGTGGTTTTCAGGAAGTTAGCATAAACTTCAGTCTTGTTTTTTGTTGTTGTTTTTTTAATCCAATCCAATATTCCCTATTTTGTAATTGATATCTTTAAACCATTCATATCTAATGTGATTATTGATATGTTTAAATCAAAGTCTATCATATTTCTATTTGTTTCATTTGTTCTTTATTTCATTTCCCCTTTTTTCATGCTGCCTCTTAGGTTAACTGAACTTTTTTTATTATTCATTTTATCTCCATTATTGAGTTATTATTTATACCAGATTTTTTGTTTTTGTTTTTACTGAACATTTCATGCAAAACGCAACTGATTTTAAAAGCACTTGTTAGATCGACAAGTGCGGGAGAGGATGCAGAGAAAAAGGAACCCTACTTCACTGCTGGTGGGAATGCAGACTGGTACAGCCACTCTGGAAGACAGTATGGTGTTCCCTCAAAAAATTAAAAATGGAGCTCCAATTTGACCCAGTAATACCACTTCTAGGAATATATCCCAAGAAAACAGAAACACCAATCACAAAGGATATATGCACCTCTATGTTCATAGCAGCACAATTTACCATAGCTAAGATTCAAAAACAGCCTAAGTGCCCATCAGCTGATGAATGGATTAGAAAACTGTGGTACATCTACACAATGGAATACTATGCTGCTATAAAAAAGAATGAATTCTTACCATTTGCAACAGCATGGATGGAATTGGAGAGCATTATGTTAAGTGAAATAAGCCAGTCAGAGAAAGATAAATATCACATGATCTCACTCATTTGTGTAATATAATGAACAACATAAACTGATGAACAAAAATAGAACCAAAGTCATAGAAGCATTGAACAGACTGTCCAACCTATGAGAGAATGTGGGGGGTGAAAGGGTAAGAGATCAACCAAAGGACATGTATACATGCATATGAGCATGACCAATAGACACAGATGAGCGGGGAGGGGGTGGGATGTGTACATGTGCTGAGGGGTGGGGGCGGTCAGGGAGAGGTCAATGGGCGGGAAAGGAGACTTGTGTAATACTTTAAACAATAAAGAATTTAATTTTTTTTTTAAAGGATTTGTAAGCATTTAATGAACCTCCTTCCATGTAGTTTCAAGCCACCAGGACACAGCTCATGCACCCTCTTATTGCCTGCCCCCTGCCTAACTTCTCCTCAGCTCTTTGCTGAAGAACTTGGCCTTTATGGTGACAGGATGCTTTGGGGGCTTCCCCTCCCCCAGAGCTTGGGAGTAGCCCCATGGCACCACCTCTGTGATAGAAGCAGCTCCAGTCTTCTTTTGGCAGCACTTACCTGTGTCTGCTCTCTGACCAAGGTCCGCTGTTTCCAAGGGGAGCTCAGGTTCCCTAGCAAGTGGTCATGCCTCACACCAACCACCCCAAGTAACCTGGGTGCTATCTATTGAAGCTGATCCTGTGGATACCCCTGCAGCGTTACTCTGGCCTCCCAGGGCCTTGGCTGCAGCTGGCATGGCTCTGAAGTGTCCAATCTGGAGGGCATGCCAGTGGCCAGGATGAAAGAACATACTTGTTTTTTAAATTTTAGAGGTTGCCCTAGTGTTTACAATGTGTATCTTTGTTAATCAGAATCTACCTTCAAATAATCTTGCCCCTTTTACATAAAATGAAAAGACTTTCCACAATGTCTTCCAATACCTCCCTCTCATCTTTGGGCTATTGTCATATATTTTGCTTTTACATATTCTATAAACACATAATTGCTACCATGTTTTTTGCTGTAGACAGTCAAATGTCTCTTGGAGCAATTAAAAGTAAGGAGAATATTGTTTTACCTTCATTTATCCCATTTCCAGTGTTCTTTATTTCTTTGTGTAGATCCAAGTTTTTTAAAATATATTTTTATTTATTTCAGAGAAGAAGGAAGAGTGAAATGGAAACATTAATGATGAGAATAATTGATTGTCTGCCTCCTGCTCACCCCCTACTGGGGAGCAAGCCCACAACCCAGGCATGTGCCCTGACTGGGAATCAAACTCAGAACCTCTTGGTCCGTGGGAGGATGCTCAATCACTGAGCCACCACAGCCCAAGTTTTTGTTTTGCATCATATTCTTTCTTGCCTGAAGATCTTTAATATTGCCTGAAGATCTTTAATATTTCTTGTAGCGTAGATCTGTTGACAACGCATTCTCAGTTTCTGTCTGCTTGAAAGGGTCTTTATTCTCCTTCATTTTTAAAAGATATTTCATCACGTAGAATTCTGGATTGATAGATGTGTTTTTCCTTTCAGCATGTAGAGATGTCTTCTGGCTCATTTGATGTCTGACAAGCTATTTATTCTAACTCTTCTACCAATCCCCTGTATGTAATGGGTTGTGTTTTCCTCTGCCTGCCTTTAGAATCTTCTCTTTGTCTTTTTAGTCGGACATTGAAGCATGATATCACTTATTTTTTTATTGCTGGTTTTCTTGTTTGTTTTGTATTTATTTTGCTCGGTGTTCTCTGAGCTTTCTGATTATGTGGTTTTCTGTATATCAGTAACTTCAGAATATTTGCAGCCGTTGCATCTTCCAATGTTTCTTCTGCCCCTTTCTCTCTTTTTTTTTTGTGAGGGGGGGGCCTGTGGGGGAATTCCAAAAACATAAATTGTATCTACTTATGTTGTCTCACAGCTCTTAGGTTCTCTGTTCTGTGTTTCGACTACGTGTGTGTGTTTCAATATACGTAATAACTATATACCTATCTTCAACTTCTCTGGTTCTTTGTAGGCATTCAGCTAAGTCAAAGTGACTGCAGCATGGCTGCTGGCCCTGAGAGGAGGAATGGCTTGTTTGCAGCTGGCAACAAGAAGTGCTGACCTTGGCCTTGCATTGCCCAGGTGAAGAGCAGCCCACTGCATGCATAGACTCTACGGAGGCCCATCACCTCACCTCATGGGACTTTGGATAAGAGGAATTAACACAAATACATTGATGCTCCTGCAGTTTGCTGGGCTGTAAGTAACAAACTGCCTCACTCTGAGCAACACACCTATTGTCTACCTTGGGCATATTGTGTGCCAGAATATAAGATTAAAAGTACTTTTTGTAGCCCTAACTGGTTTGGCTCGGTGGATAGAGCATCCGCCTGTGGACTGAAAGGTCCCAGGTTTGATTCTGGTCAAAGGCATGTACCTTGGTTGCAGGCACATCCCCAGTAGGTGGGGTGCAGGAGGCAGCTGATCGATGCTTCTCTCCCATCGATGTTTCTAATTCTCTATCCCTCTCCCTTCCTCTCCGTAAAAAAATAAATAAATAATTTTTTAAAAAGTACTTTTTGTAAAAGTTATTTGTGTAACCTTCCTGCCATGTGCAAAGTATCCTAATAGGTGAGAAAAAGAAAAGATGGACTGAATGTCTGCCTCAAAGTAATGTGATCCTTTGAAAAAGGAAAGAGGAAAGCCAATCTCAAACCACAAAGATGCAAGGAAAGAAACATTTACTCTCATTATTGTTAACTAGATGCCCGGTGCACAAAAATTTGTGCACTCAGGGGGGATCCCTCAGCCCAGCCTATGCCCTCTCGCAGTCTGGGACCCTCAAGGGATGTCCACTCCCCAGGGGATTGGGCCTAAGCTGGCAGTAAGACATCCCTCTGGAAGCCCGGGAGCCCTCGGGGGATGTCCACTTGCCAGTGAGGAGAAGGCCTAAGCTGCAGTTGGACATCCTCAGCACTGCTGAAGAGGCAGAAAAGACTCCCACCACCACTGCTATACTGGCACCATCAGCCTGGCTTGTGGCTGAGCAGAGCTCCTCCTGTGGGAGTGCACTGACCACCAGGGGATAGCTCATGCCTTGAGTGTCTGCCCCCTGGTGGTCAATGTGCGCCATAGTGACCAGTCATTCCCAGTTGTTCTGCTGTTAGGGTCAATTTGCATATTACCCTTTTATTATATAGGATTCCTTAAGCTTCATAGTAGCATGACAGTATCCCTAATATTACCTTGAATCCAACTACACCCTGTATATAAACTATCCATCACTTCATCTATATATGTAAAAGCCTAAGCGACTGTTAAGACCAAATGACTGGTCGCTATGATGCGTACTGACCACCAGGGGGCAGACGCTCAATGCAAGAGCTGCCCCCTGGTAATCAGTGTACTCCCACAGTGGGAGTGCTGCTCAGCTGACCAACCCATCCCAGCGGCCCACTAGTCCAGTGGCAGCCACTCACTCCTTCAGTAGTCCTGCAGGTCCAATATCTGGGGAACAACACCATCAGACCAGCACCACCACCAGCACCACCAGCACAGTCCCAACAGTGCCACAGCCGCTTCCCCTCCCTAGACACTCCGCAAGGAAGAAACGATATAAAAGTGGCCACCAGGTGGCTCCTGACAATTGGCACGAATGTCAGCAGGACAAATCTAGATCCCAGGCCAGCAAGGGCTTCCCACTGTCCACTGAGAGGGCCAATCACGTCCCAGCCCCTCCCCCTAACCCCTTTGGGAGACACACCAGATGCAGAGCTCATGGCTAGCAAGCACCCCTGTGGTGTGAACCTATCCCAATCAGGACTGACTGGGCAAAAGCCTGCAGCAGTGGCTGGGATGAGCAGGAGCGGCAGGCAGGAGTGGTAGGCCAGGTTGGGTTGCTGGTTTCAGCCCCATCCCCACAGGCCATGCCAAGGGACCCCACCCATGCATTGGGCCTCTAGACAATAATAATCTGATGCGTGCTGTTTCCTTTCCCTGAGTATTATGATGAATCATGCAAAATGGCTGATATTGGACCATCTTTAATCCTCAAAAATAGTAACTTTATATAGTTTGTAGACAGAAAGGGGCCACTTACTAAACCTGATAAGTTCATGGGAGCCCTGCATGGAGGCCTTACAAACTCAGAGACCAAATGTAATCACAAAGGATGATCTGAAATTAAAACTTATTAAACTTAAAGTAGTTAATGGTGGGTAGTCATGTCCTAGTCAGTATCTTCCCTGATAAAGGTCAATCTTTACCTTGACTGAGCCTGTCTATTTTTTTTTCCATCTACGATATATCGTTGAAATGTCAAAGTAATTTTCCTTTTTCTGGACCCCTCAAAGCACAGGCACCACTCTATGGAGATCATATATCCCCTCATTGTTATTGAATTAATTGTTGACAGTTAACTATCTGTACTCATCTAAGTAAAAGAATTATGTGTCTATCATTTTACTTTTTATCCAATCCCAGAGGTTTCCCTGCTTTGCCTGCTCTCCCACCTCCCTGATCTATCACCAATGGATTTCATGTAACCCACTTACGTCTCTTCTTTTAATTGTAATGTATAAAACAAGATGAAAAACTGCCATTCTCTGGAGCATTATCCCAATCTGTTGAGATTCTGCTTCCTGGCATTTATCGACAGATTGGTTCAAATAACCTCACTAAAATTCTTCACAGGTTTGAATTTTTATGTTCAATCTAATACTAAATTTCTAAAAATTATTTCTAAAATCCTTCTTGAAAGCGTCCTAAGCTGAGAGCTAAAATGTCAAATTAAAAGGGTAGACTTTAGCCCAGCTGGCATGGCTCAGTGATTGAGTGTCAACCTATGAACCAGGAGGTCACGGTTCAATTCCCAATCAGGGCACATGTCCAGGTTGTGGGCTCAATCCTGTGTGGGGCGTGCAGGAGCCAGCTGATCAATGATTCTTTCTCATCATTGATGTTTCTATCTCTCTCCCTCTCCCCTTCTCTCTGAAATCAACAAAAATATATTTTTTAAAAAAGAAATAGTTTTTTAACGGTAGATTTTATATTGAAGATTAGAAAACCTGGATTTTCATTCTAGATTTGCTCTTCAGAAATTTTTTTGTCACAACCTCTTTGGCCCTTAGTTTTCACATGTATCTTGAAAGTTGTAGAGAGAAAGTGATATAAAATATAAATTTGGAAAGCTAATAGTTATGAGAAGCAATACATGACCCCCCATCTTGTCTTTTTACACAGAAAAGTAGGAATTAGTCATCATGACGCGATAGAAACTGCCCCAGCACTCTGCAATATGCATCCAATCGAAGGTTAGACGTGATGCCTCTCCTACAGAACCACCTGCCACATGCACATGGAGTCCTGCATATGGACACACTGCACACTGTGAACAGTGGCGAAACTCTGAACACAGCCTGCATGCTCATCCATATGGGATGTTAATCAAATCATACTGTAGCCATGTGAGAGAATACAATGGAAGTCTTAACAAAGGTAACGTCTAGATAATGAGAACATATTCAAGACATATAGAAGCAAAAAAGCAATATTACTAAATGATATGTAAAGCCAACTAAACATATCTTTTGTATTAATGTTTTAAATGCTATATGTGTGAGATACTCATCTTCTAATCTAATAAAAGAGTAACATGCAAATTAACCATCTCTCTGGGATGCCTAGCCACGCCCACCAGCCAAGCCACACCCACCAGCCAATCAGAGCGGCTGTATGCAAATTAACCTAGCCAAGATGGCGGCCGGCAGCCATGGAGCTGGAGTAAACAGCAGGCTTCCGTTGCAACTGCCTGCCTAGGCTGGCTGAGCTTCTGCTCACGGTAACAATGTTTCAATTATAGAAGCCACAGAACTGAAACAAACAGGAGGCTTCCTTACCTGCCTAGGCCTTGGCTCAAAGCAACAGCGTTTCAATTATAGAAGATAAATAAACCCCAAAACCTGACTCCAGCCAGCCTTTGCTGGGATGTAGGGTCAATGGGAGCTATGGGCAGCCTGAAAGCCTGAAAACGGCCCTCAGCCCCTCACCCAGGCTGGCCAGGCACCCCAGTAGGGACTTGAACCCTGAAGGGACTGTGGGCAGCCTGAAAACGGCCCTCAGCCCGTCACTCAGGCTTGCCACACCCCTATGGGGTGAGTGTCCACACTGGGAGGCTTGGCCAGCCTGCAAACAGCCATCAGCCCCTCACCCAGGCTGGCCCCAGGCACACCAGCTGGTGGACATCCCCTGAGGGGTCCCAGACTGTGAGAGGGCACAGTCTGGGCTGAGGGAGCCCCCAAGTACACAAATTTTTGTGCACCGGGCCCCTAGTGTGCTTATAAATGGAATGATACACATTAAACTTACTAAAGGTTAATTCTGGGGAAGAAAGTGAGATTAACAAAATGGTTGATTGTGTGTGTGGATATGTGTGTGTCTTTGTATGTGTATGTACATATGAGGTGTGTGTGTGTATGTGCGTGTTGAGGGGTGAATTGGAAAAAAAATGCTCTGTCCAGATTTGAAGTGGAAAACAATAGCCATTCTATACACTGTGGGTATAAAGCATTTGAGACAGAATCAGGGAATTTGTTAGGGCAGAAATATTAATCGTGCTTTGTTAACCATGATTGTTCTGTTCTGATTAAAGAAAGCACATTCTAGCCTGGCTGGGAGCTATATGCTCACCTGGGAGCTCACCAGGAAATGTGGCCCATCCTCTTCATCAGAAAGCGGCCTATTATCATGGAAAGATTAAGAAGCTCATTGTGGAAAGCAGGAGCCTGCCTCCCATTGCAACCCCCCAGTCCACATTGCCTGTATTCTGTAACCATTGTACATATTTTTATCCTTTTCACCTACTTGCCCATATAATCTTTGTCCTCCTACCCAATATAAGCAGCTGGCTTATGGGGCAGGGGTAGAGCAAACTTTTGTGGCTGACCTGCTGCTCTCCCATGCTACTAGCACTGTTGGAATAAAAACTCATTCGTGATTCAACTCTGCCTCAGCTTCAAGTAGTGATAGACAGCCTGGACCCATTTGTTGTCTAGTTACGGAGCTAGAGGAGTGGTTATCAGGAAAGCTGCCACCAAAGGTCAGAGAAGCCGGCAGTGAGCATCTCCTCTTGGCAGCTGGCAGGAACTAACCTGCCACCAGGAGCAGGTTGCAGGTGGAGACCAGGTGTTCTGCCACACCCACCAAGCTGAAGTCCCTAGAAAGAGCTGCAAAGCTGCTGGGTCCATGAGCATGGTGAAAGCTTAGTGGATGGTGCACGAGCAGGCTAGATAGCCATCTGAGATGGTGATTTAAGGAAATGGAATTTACTTAAGAAAAGGGGTGGGGGATAAACTACCCAGAGGGAAGGGCTGCACAGTACCGGGCCAACGAGACATGGGGTGGCTGATGGCAGCACAGGAGCTGGCGTTTCATCCTTATATGTGGTCACTGGCAGGAAGCTCTTGTCGTCGGTGGGTTTGGGGGCTGAGGTGAACTTGGAAGGCAGATGGATTGCAGGTGTGTGGTCAGGTGCCTCAGGACAGTTTCCACTCCTTGTTGTGGTCTGACTCTCGGGTTCAGAAAGTATTTCCTGGTCTTTGTCTCCTGTGGCAGGAACCTTACAAATGGCCATTAAGGATCATATTGCCCTACAGTCCTAACACTTGGAACTGTGGTAAGATCTGTGCACCGGCCATGCTTGACCCCAACACTCTCCAAGTGATGGCTCCAACTGAACTTCACTTCCCAGATGCCAGGAGTCTTTCTCATTGGTCAATTCTAAACCTGGACCAAACAACACAAGGAAATGGTCCCCAATCCCTGGACATCCAAGTGAGATGGGAGTGATGGAGCCAAAATGACCACAAGCAATTCAGCCATGAACTTGTACTTTGTTACCAAATAGATTTGGATATGGTTAAAATCAGCTGCTGCTAAGTCATGTTCTCACATGCATGACCCCCAGAATTCATGCATCTCTCACATTGAAAATCCACTTAGAAGAAATTGCTTCTAACAGTTATTGTAAATATGACCACAGTTCCTGTTAATTAACATATCCTTATTTTCATTGGAACAGAAATTGATTCCAGCAAATTGATGGGCATGCATTCAAATGAGTCACTAACAGCCTGCTGTCAGCTGCATGCGGATGGCTGTTAATGCCGGTTGAGTGATTTGTGAGGCCAGGGAAGCAGGTTGCTTCACTGCTACTTTCATTCAAAGTAAGAAATGCTCAAGGGCTTGCTCTCAGGACTGGGTACTGTATGTGTCATTTGGCACCATATTTCCTTTCATGACACTGAGGCTGACACATTTATTGCCAATAGTGGCCACTTCCCCCTTCCATGTTGGTAGATCCCCAATTTTGCTCTGAGACTCAAGCAAAATTGTAATTGATACAAAGCAACCTGGCAATCCCCTATCAAGAACTGGTTTAGGAGTGGCCGAATGAGCCTTGAGGGAAAGTTTGCTTGGGAGCTTCTTGGAAAGGTTTTCTTCAGTTACTAGCAGGGCCCCAGGGAAGACAGCTCCTCTTCTCCCACCAGATCTATCCCGTCTGAGTGTGATGCCTGGCAGAGCTGCAGTCATCTGGAAGCCATGCTGGAAAGCAGCATTGGGACAAAGCTCAGCCTGAGGCTGGCACAGTGAACAAAGGCACCTGCATCTGATAAAGTGGAGGGGCCACTGCTGTGCCCTGTGGATTGGATTGAAGTTGGTAACTAATCATAACATGACAAAGTGAAAATATGGGCTATCTCTATTTATAGCAGACCCTTTAGCACAGGGTCCTCAAACTTTTTAAACAGGGGACCAGTTCACTGTTCCTCAGACCATTGGAGGGCCAGACTATAGTTTTTTTAAAAAACTATGAACAAATTCCTATGCACACTGCACATATCTTATTTTCAAGTAAAAAAACAAGGTGGCAAAAACACCCAGCGGGCCGGATAAATGTCCTCAGCGGGCCGCATGTGGCCCGCGAGCCATAGTCTGAGGACCCCTGCATTTCTTGCATTGCTGGTTTGGTGGTAATAAACTCCCTTAGTCCTTTTTGCCTTGGAAATCCAGGGACTTTTGACACTCAATACCTTTGCTTTAAGCCAGTTGAGTTGGTATGACAACCACTCTTGTTATGATTCCTTACTTATGACCCATTTTGTAATAAAATGTAATTATGGTGGGAGCATTAGGTCAGATTAACTCTGCTTCACCATCACTCCAACTATATCACTTCTGCATCCCATCCTTCGCTTCTCAATTAGATAATAGAGATAGCCCATATTTTGACCCAGGGACCAGCTATGAACCCAGGAACACCGGATCTCAAGCAGCGTGAATACATGGACTCAGAGAAGCCCTGCTCCTCCTCATGGAAAGGAGAGAGAGAACTACATAACCAGACATCCAGAAAAAAGAGATCATGGGGAAACAAAGAAACAGCATGCATATGAAAGAAAAACAGGCATCACCAGAAAAGGAAGTAAACAAAATGGAGGCAAGCAACCTGTCAGAGAAAGAATTCAGAGAAATGGTCACAAAGTGGATGAAAAGAATGGAAGACAAATTCAACAATATGTGTAAGAACCAAGAGGAAATGAAGAAGAACCAAGAAGAAATGAAAAATGACATTCCTGCTATAAAGAACTCGATAGAAAGCTTCAACAGTAAACTAGAAAAAGTAGAAAACCACATCAGTGAGCTAGAAGACAAGGTAGGAAAAAATACCCAAGCAGAGAAGCTTCTAGGGAAAAAAAATTAAAAAGCAGGAGTAAATCCTAAGAGAACTTTGGGACAACACAAAACAAAACATCTGCATAACAGGGGTGCCGGAAGGAGAGAAAACAGAGCAAGGAATAGAAAACCTGTTTGAAAAAATAATGACAGAAAACTTCCCTGATATAGGGAAGAAAAAACTCACACAAATCCAAGAAGCTCACAAAGTCCCAAACAAAATGAACTCCAAAAGACCAATGCCAAGGCACATTATAATTAAATTGGCAAACACCAACAACAAAGTAAGAATCTTAAAAGCGGCCAGAGAGAGACAGAAAGTTACCTACAAAGGATCCCCCATCAGACTAGCAACTGATTTCTCAACAGAAACACATCAGGCAAGAAGGGAATGGAATGAAATATACAAAGTCATGCAAAGAAAGGGTCTGAATCCAAGAATACTGTACCTAGCAAGGCTACCATTCAAAATTGAGGGTGAAATCAGGAGCTTCACAGACAAAAAAGGACTAAGGGAGTTTATTACCACCAAACCAGCAATGCAATAAATGCTAAAGGGTCTGCTTTAAATAGAGATAGCCCATATTTTCACTTTGTCATGTTATGATTAGTTGCCAACTTCAATCCATTCTCAATGGATCTGAATGAAAACTCGTAACTAAAGCAGATTCAACTCCAAGAGGAGATATTGGAGAAGAACTAAGTTGGGCTTATGACATTGCATCTGTGATGAAACACGAATTCATGCTGCCTTAAGGTCACTAGGCTCTTACCATAGCCAGCTGAGAAAGTCACTCCTATTTAATCAGTTGAACATGTTTTGTTGGTTTTTACTGTTTTTTTATTGACTTTTCCATTTCTTTTACTTTTAATTTACTATTGCATTAATAGGTTGCTTCAGTAATAACTATGTGAGACCGTTTAGAAAAAAGCCCAACTAATTTATTTAGGTAGCATCTTATCCCTCAGAATACATTGCATGGTGAGTTGCATAGAATATGTACTGAATGAATGAATGAATGAATGAATGAAGTGACTAGCTATTTAATCATATAAAGCCTTAGCTGTAAGATATAAGGGTATTACTTCTCTAACTCCATCGCCTATTAGTTGGAGCTTTAATCTGGGCTTGTAATCTGATTATGACACTCAACTGTGAGATTTGGGAATGTTACTGAACTTCAACAAGCTTGAATTTCCTCATCTATATAATAAGTATAATAGCAAATACTCTCACAGAGGATTGTTGCGATTATTCAACAAGCTGCCTCTGAATACACACACAAACACACGAGAAATAATATCACAATCTCAGGTTCAAGTTGTTCTGTCTGTTCCAGGTGGAGCACAGCCAGGAGAACAGGTCTGTATAGACTGCAGGTAGGTTCTTCCTGATGCCTCTGGCTCATGTGCCATCCCCCCTCCCAACCTGCCTCTATCGAAAACAAGAGAGGCAGTTTACTCCCTGGTAGAGGGCTAATGTCAGTGACCGAGTCAAGGCCACAGTCCAGGATGGCTACCGACATCTACACCAGGAACGTGTACAGCTTGATCATGTTCTCCTGGCCAAGGAGAACAATGTCACAGCATCAAGCTAAGATGAGATGTGGGAACCTGTAACCCGAGCATTCCCGCATCAGCACTGTCTAATGTGACATTGAAATATTTCCACCTGAGATGCTGACCTGAATAATTTAAAGATTTTAGAGGCTGGCAAGGTAATAACCTACAAATTATTAATGTAATTATTCAGTTGAGTCGGGGGATCAGACTCTGCTAATCTTCCCTCTTCTAAAGGAAATTATAGACCATGTTTTCCAGAGACCTGGACACTAATAATGACACCCATAGGTAAGCAAGCCAAGTCCAGCTGCAGCAGTTCTCCAGTATCACCTGGGAACCTGTTAAATATGCAAATTCTCATTCCCCACCCAGACCTATGGAATCAGAATTGGAAACTCTGGGGTGAGACCCAGCTATCTGTGTCTAACAAGCCCTCCAGGCTAGCCTCATGCTCATTCATGTTTAAGAACCTCTGTGCTGGTGAATAGGCAGAAATCAGCATGACAAGAAATAGCTGACTTGAATTCTGAAAATGGAAAATCCTAAGTATGACAGCTTAAAAATCAATCTATAAGCACCCAAATTCTCATCAAGGTAAAAGGGATTAAAATGTCCTTTCTCTCTGTACAAACTCCCTGGGGACAAATTCTTTGGGATTTTGTTTTCAAAGATACCCTAAGCATTTAGGTTAATTCATAATAAGAGCTAACACAGAATATTACTTATGTACTGGGTTCTACGCTAACATCTCTATTGTCTCATTTACTCCTTGCAACAACCTGTGACAGCATTACTATTATTACTCGAACCTCACAAATCTAGATAATCTTAAAACTGGGGAGGGGTGGGAGGAGTGGCCCGAGGCGGATCTGTACACACCAAGTACAGAACAGAACTGGGTCCAGTCATCTGCCACTGGATGTTAGGGCTCCCTTCTCTTAAGCATTACAGGTTCAGCCTCCCAGGTTCCGCAAATATGCGTTGAACACTTATTACTTACAAAGCAATGCACAGCAAGCAGAGGATGGAAACAAGAAAGAAGTACTGTCCTCCCAAAGAGCGAACAACCTAGTGAGGAAGGCAGCCAGAGGTGCAATCCTGACATGAGATAGACGCACACAAATGCTATGTTAGTAGCACAAACACAGTATTGTAGAGGCTGGAGGGGGCCGTTAAATTCAACAGAGGGAGTAGGAGAGACTTCCAGGAATATTTCAATAGGCAAGTACAAGGGTAAAGTCACCACAAGAAGAGAGGGAGGATGAGTGAAAGCTGATGTGAGGATAGGTGGCGGGCTCCAGACAGGGTGTGAACCACAGCATGGAGGGGGCAAAGGATGTGCAGAATAGAAAAAGTAGCTGGAAAGTAGGGAAATCCCATCCTGACGGGCTGAAAGAATCTTGAATCCCATGGCAAATGGTTTGTATTTCTACTTGTAGGACACAGCAAGTCATGGGAAAATTCTTGCTGATGGGAACAACATGATTTGCCCGAGAGAAGACCTGGAAGAGGAAAGGAACAAAACAAAATAAACAAACAAAAAAGAGAGAAAGGATTGGAAGAGAGAAAAGAAAGACTAAAGCTTAAGGAAACCTATATTTAAGGAGTTAGCATATTAAAAGTCACTTAGATTTCTTTAATTTATTTGAATGGAAAGCAGACTTTTAAGTGAGGGTAACCCATATGAACGAATGAAAACAATCAGTTGACAGTGTCAAGTCAGAAAACTCAAGAACATGGAGACTAAAAGAGGATTTGGTTTTAGAGGTAGAAACGGCCGTGGGATTTGTCCCCACCCCCACCCACTGCTTGGAGCAAGCTTGCATTGCAGCATTTTATAAGCACTGCATAATTACTGGTGCCTATGAAATACAGGAGGACTTTTTAAAATATATTTTATTGATTTTTTTTACAGAGCGCAAGGGAGAGGGATAGAGAGTTGGAAACATGGATAAGAGAGGAACATCCATCAGCTGCCTCCTGCTCACCTGCTACTGGGGATGTGCCCGCAACCAAGGTACATGCCCTTGACTAGAATTGAACCTGGGACCCTTCAGTCCACAGGCTGACGCTCTATCCACTGAGCCAAACCGGTTAGGGCTACAGAAGTACTTTTTGAAAAACAATATATTCCCTTGACATTTCAAACTCAGGAAATAAATTCCTAAGAAAACATATTGCCATATTCCTTTTAGTCCTTTATGGCACCTTCATGTTTTTGTGGGTGAGGTTTTTTTAAAAAAAATATGTTGTGGGTGTTTTCATTTTAGAGGGAGGAAGGGAGAGACAGAAACATTGGTGAGAGAAAAACATTGATTGGCTACTGGGGATCAAACCTGAAACCCAGGCTGTGTTCTGACTGGGAATCAAACTCTTGGTGCTTGGGACAACACTCAAATACACTGAACCACACCCACCAGGCTAGGGCACCTTTGTAATTTAAAAAAAGGCATTTGTCTCATAAAATAGTCCCATATTACTCTTCTAAAATTTATTTTTCTTTTAAAGGTCAGAATACCAGGCTTGCCTAGAAAATAGAGGTCCTTAATTGGGGCTCTTTTGATGAAAAAAGAAAGAAAATCACCCAAAATAGCTTAGGCAAAATATAGGTAATACACAGAAGAGTAGCACTTGCTGCAATCCAATAGCAGAAGAGATGGCTGGGCCTCCTGCAGGAAGAACCAGGAAGGCGAGTCAGGCTGAGCGTCCTCTACAACCCTAAAGGGTCATGTGGGTCTTCGCCTGCTGTTCAGTCGAAGTCCCTTCATTCTCACCCTCTCAAAGCCGCTGTCTCTTGTCTAATGACATCTAAAGATGACTGCGGCGACACGCGTTTCTATTTCGAGACCTAATAAGAAGAGTGAGCACTTCAGTGTCCCAGCTTGAGTCGGGATGTGCAGGAATGGTGTCCAGAAGGAGCTGGCCCAGGGGTTATTTTTCAAATCCAGCGGCAGCAAGTGGGACCCTTCTCGGGGCCTGGGCTGGGCACATTCCCTCCAAAATCATTCACAACAGGCTTGAACTCCTATTTAAAATGCACGAGAAACAAACTAACATTTATATGGCAATGCTGCAATTAAAAACCTGTGTTCGCATGTCATTCCAGGTAGTGCCCACAAACAGCCCTGTGAGGCAGGTGGTTTAATCTCCATTGTGCAGATGAGAAACTGAAGATGGATGAATGAACCATATACTGTTGTCAGTTAAAGTGGAGTGCTTGGGGTGGGGTCCTTACAATATCTCTGGAAAAATAATTTTCTGAGACTCATGGGAGGATGAGTGACTTTTATTTGCGTGCAGTTACATCTCTGCATTGCAAAGTCCCATTTCCCTTAATCCAATCCTGGAACATGTGCAGCTGGGGCATCAGTAGAGCTAGAAGCAAAGCCAGCATCCAAAGTGTCTGTTCCTGGTGGAGTTGGGTCCAGTGCAGTGGGAGGCTCATCGCAGTACATTAGTCCATTGTATGGGTCCCACATGGCGCATAGCATAGTGAGTGCAGAGGAGCCAAGAGACCATGTCCCCCTGGAACAGGAGGCCCAAGAGTCCTGAAAGCATAAGAGTGCAAACCAAGAGAGCAAACTCCTCTGTTTATGAGATTAAATATCTCAGATCTTCCTGAGCTTGCAGTGGCCATGCCCACTCTGAGCAATAACCTGTTCCCAGGTATGACTGACAGGAAAGTATCTTCCCTATTTCACCTAGACTTTACTGGGCATGCATATGTTCTTTACCCATACAGTCCCTGCCCGCTCCCTCCCCCCAGACACACACACACAATCTGCGGGAAACAGACTGGTAGCCTCCTAGGGAGTGTTAAAATGCAGCTTTCTGGCAAAGCTCCACAAATGACTACAATATTTGGCCTTGCCTTTGCTCCTTTCCCATTAATCAATAATTGGATCAATTATAAGGGCATCATTGTGATATGAGTAATTACATGTATCAGTAGTAATAAGCATCAAAGAAGTCGGGCGGGTATTCAGAACACCGAGTGCTGATTGTTCAAGAAGGACATGGGCACTGACATCAGGGACTGTCACCATGCACATGGAAAGATGAAGGCCCACACAAGATGGCACACGTGGATGCACTAAGTGCATAGGATAGAAAGGGAGAGCTATAGGAGCTCAGAGAATGGGAAGGACTGTGGCTGAGGCAGTTGAAGAAGACTTTCTCCAAGGCCACACTCCGGTGGCTCCTGAAGGATACATGAGACAGACAAACCGAAGATGGGAGAGTGTGGGTTTAGGAACTGCATGACACTGGTTCAGAAGCAAAATTAGGCTCAGGTGTCTACTTGGTGTTTTTGAATGTTTTTATAAACAGATATGTAAACATGTAAAAAGAGCATTTCATATATATAGCGAAAGAGAGAGGGAGAGAGAGAGAGACATGAACGCTATCCTTTAATGGAATCCTCCTTAGCAAATGGGTTTTTCCATCTAAGTGAACTTTTCAGCCAGTTGCAGTTTCAAGTACCAAAACATTTTTAATTAAGACCATTTTGGAATGCAATATTTCTCAAATGAGATAATTCCTGTAAAGCATTTAGCACAGACCCTGGCACAGAGCACTCATAAATGTTAATTATTATTATTGTTTATAAAATTTATTATGCAAGGCACTGTCTTAGGAATCAGACTAAGTAGAGGATAATTAAACTTTCTTGATGGCCAAGGATCATCACAAACATTAATTATGTAGTTGAGCTGCGAGTATTTGGATGCATTGCGAGTTACTAGGGCCCATGGGCTGCTTGTTCTGCATAAAACCGCCTCAGGTTATGAGGCGTGGCTAATGCTGGACGGACCTTGTGTCAGCCTGGCTGTTCCCTCCTCTGCTGTCAAGTTGTTACTCTCATGGTGTTAGTGTCGCTCCTCTGACCATCCCCATCCCTCTCTTTAATCTCCTACCACTAGCCCTGGTTGGTGGTTTAGTTGATTGGAGTGTCATCTCTTACTCTGGAAAGTTGCAGGTTTGATTTCTGGTCAGGGCACAGACGCAGGTTGTAGGTTAAATCCCTAGTCATAGCACCTACGGGAGGCAAACGATCAATGTTTCTCTCTCACATTGGTCTCTCTCCTCCCCACACCCCACCTCCCACCTTCTTCCCTTTCTAAAATCAATTTTAAAGAAAATAAACTTTTTTTAAAAAGTCTTTTCACTGTGAGCTGAGACACAGAGCCCTTCAAATCTTAGAACTGTACCCTGTCACTGTCTTTGAGTAATGCTTCTCATCTCCCTCAGCCTCAGCTTCTTCTTTGTACAGATAATCTTGAAGTTTCCAGTGCTACAATCTGAGTCCATTAAATGTTGCACTCAAAGTGAGAGTCAGAGGTGTCCAGTGGTCTTGGACTTGGGGTTTCACTTTGTATATTTCTGACAGTATTCTAGGGAACGGAACATTTGCCAACTTCCTGACAATTTAAACTTTAAAGTCTTATTTTATTTTATTTTAAAGCAAAGAAAATGGCAGCAAAAATTAGAGATCTATTTGCTATAGTGACAGCATTGCCTTCTTTCCCATAAGGAGCCGGACCAGGGGAGCAGGGGAGGAACAAGTACCTAATGGAGACAGCTCTGAGTCTGAAGGAAGAGCACTGGATCTGGAGCCAAAGGTCCAAGTTCTAGTCAACTGTGTGATCTTCAGCTGGTCAAGCAACCTCCTCACATCTCCACTGCTCTCTTCGTAAGTCCAGGATCACAATGCTTGCCTCATAGGAATCTTGTAAGGATTGAGTAGAGTACTATCCATACTAGTCAGCGCAGGCATCCATAGCAAAGCACCACAGGCTGGTCCTCAACAAAGTACCACAGGCTGGGGGCTTAAACAACAGAATCTATTTTCTCACAGTCTGGAGCCTGTGAGAGCGACACGCTGGCAGGTTTGCTTTCTTCTGAGGCTACCTTCTTGCTGTGTCATCAAACGGACTTTCCTCTGTGCAGGCTCTTCCCTAGTGGCTTCACGTGTCAACATTTCCTCTTCTTGCCTTAGCCGGATTGGCTCAGTCAATAGAGCATCGGCCTGTGGACCGAAGGGTCCCAAGTTTGATTCCAGTCAAGGGCATGTACCTTGGTTGCAGGCTCCATCCTGGCCTGGGCCCTGGTCGGGGCACATGCAGGAGGCAATCAATCGATGTGTTTCTCTCACATTGATGTTTCTCTCTGTCTTTCCACGCTCTCTAAAATGATCAATGAAAAAATATACTCAAGTGAGAACAACAACAAAAATTTCTTCTTCTTATAAGGACACCAGTCAGGTGGAATTAGGTGCCCAACTTAAAGGCCTTACTTCCCCTGTCCTTCCTCCCCCTGATTTATTGAGATATGATAATATATACCATTATGTAAGCGTAAGGTGCACAATCTGATGATTTCCTCCTTCATGTATTGTGCAATCATTCCCACCATCACCTTGCATAATTACCTTTCTTGAATAGTTTAAGATCTATTCTCTTAGCAACTTTCAAGTATAAAATATAGTATGATTAACAGTAATCACCCCCTTAAAGGCACTATATTTTGCTTTTCAGAGGGATACAGAGTCTATCCCAAGAGTCCCAAGAGTACCATGAGATCCCTATAAGACAATTCAAACATTTGGGTAAGACTCTAGAAGACTTCTATGTATTTATTGGGATCATCTTAAAATTTCCCCAGGTCTCTCTTGATCTCCCTTAGATCCTGCAAAGAGAAGGGACCTGTATCATGGAGACACCAAATTCCCCACTCCCATGTTCCACTAGGGGGTAGATGCCCTGTGGCCGGGTTGTCTGGGCCAAACCTTTGGGGAGACCTCATTTTCTGAAAGGCCTCCTGTTGCGGGGGCAGGGGGGCTCACCAGGAGGCCCAGGGTAAGGAGGGCATGAGGGCTCACAAGGAGAAGCCAGGGGCCTCTTCTGCTCCTCCCTCTTTCCCTGCAGTCCCTGGGTGACTACAGCAAGGGGTGAAGGGTCTATTTTACAGTCTCTGCACAAATCTGGTTTATCTCTGAGTGTGAAGAAGGTCTGGACATAAGGAACTTCCAACCACTTCCCCTCCTTCCTACAGAAGAGGTCTAGCTGTACAATGTCATTATAATTAAGGATCCCTTTTGTGGGCCAACTTTCCCCATCTGCCTATTTATATTGGGGCCATGCCTGGGTGCAGAAGAAAATCAGGCATTTCTTCTTTGGAGACAAAGGAATCTCAATGCCTTAAGATGAAGCCCAAAGGGCTGTCTGCACGGGGTGTGGAAGATGCATTTCCCATCTATAAGAAAAACACATCTACATATGTTACCTCTGTGACCTTTCCCTTTGCCACTAGGGACAACCCCTTTCTAGTCAAAGAGTGTGGAGAAACCACTTCCTTTCCCTAGTGTCTAGAAGCAGTTGCATGCCTCTTTGCACATGACACAAAAGAGGGTCTGTTGGACTAGGCATGTTTACTGACAAGACCTTGGGACCCTGGGCCAGGAGCCAGGTGCCCTTCCTCCTCTCTTTCAGGAAGCCGTGTATACCCATGTTTGCTCAAACCTGTTAGTGTGCGCCGACTAACAGAACTGACCTACTGGACTGTGAGACTTACCAGTGTGGTCCTATTTGATTTAACCCGTGTTTGCTCCCTACAATTCCCCCAATGTTATGCATATTTTTGTAGGGCCCACATCCCTTCTTGTAGAATGAGAATTAAGGTGATCTGCAAACAGATGGTCTGTAGGGGTGGAATTCCATGTCTTGCTCCCTTAGGGGATCTGAATAACTCTTTGGACCTTAGACTTGTATCCACTGAGCCTCCTCTTCCCAAAAGGAGGCCACAAACAGTGGCTTTCCAGAAAAGCAGAGCTCAATCAGGACCATTGGATGGAGACTGGCCCTCACTTTAAGATTATGTCCCCTTGCCCTGGCTGGTTTTGCTCAGTGGGTAGAGTGCAGGACTGCGGACTGAAGGGTCCCAGGTTTGATTCTGGTCAAGGGCACATGCCTGGTTGCAGTCTTGATCCCCAATAGGGGCATGCAGGAGGCAGCAAATCAATGATTCTCTCTCATCATTGATGTTTCTATCTCTCTCTCCCTCTCCCTTCCTATCTGAAATCAATAAAAATATATTTAAAAATACAAATAAATAAATAAAAATAAAACAGCAAATGTTAAAAAAAATTATGTCCCTTGTGTAGGTCAAGACCTCTAGCACTGTAGTGAATAAGCTAGCATGGAAATACCCCCTCTCATTGGGGGCCACAGAGTTAACCATGCCTGGCAGGTGGAGAAATGGCAGAGGGCTACCATCACTGCTTGATTAGCTTGCTAGAAGGTCTTGGGGTAGTTGGAGTCACAGGCCAGGAGTGAGGAGTGGAAGGAAAGAACTAGGTCCCCATTGCCCTAGAGAGCCATGGACCATGCTCCACAGGCACCAGAGACACAGTGGGGGGCGGGAAGGAAGGCAGCCCTAAGAGCCCTCTAAGGAGTTCAGTCCTCAGTGATGTAAAAGGGGGCTGACAAATGGAGACCATGAAGATTAATTTAGTGGGGTCCAACCTGAGGAGATGGTGGTCCTCATTTGGGAAGGGTGGCTCAATAAAAGGGGGTCCCCATTTGAAGCCATTGGAGCACCAACTCAAGGGGAGCAATGGAGGTAGCAAACACAGTGAGCAAGTCTAACCAAATAACTTACTGGAGACATAGGCCAGGAGGGGTCAAGTGTTGTGGGTCAAAGTGTGCTGCTTAGGGAGGGAGCTCCCAGAGGAAGTGACACCTCTGGTCATCTCTCTCCTTACATGCCTCAATTTCTCTCCCCAGCTGTCTAACACAGCCACGAGGATCCGGAGCACTGGGCGACCTGCCCGTACAGGCACTCCCTGGAGGGGTTAAAGTTTAATTACAGTTGCATTCTCTATGAGGCCCCTACATGTCTTAGGGTTCAAACCCAGACACCTTTGTGAGGTCCTTACATACCTAAGGACATTTGAGAGCCTCAAATCAGAGGAAGGAATTGTGCCTCGTTGATCTTCAGAGCAATGAGGGCCCAAGCACTCATGCAGTTGTTGGTTGGATTTTGTCTTGCTACTTGCTACTGTTTCCAGTGTTCTCCAAGGCAGGAGTTCATTGCAAGCAAACACAGGCTCCCTGCTCAGAGAAGGCACCCAACTGGGTTGCCACTGAACCATTCTGCTCTTTCCCTTTATATCTGCTAAAGGCCTGCTCTTTGTCTATCTGTGTCACTCTATGATTGGTCCTGGCCTTTTGGCAAATATTTTATTTTGCACTTGCCGGGAAAAACATCCTTGTCTCAAAACATCCTGTTTTTTCTGACATTCTGGTTTTCTACAAAACATTTTGTGGTTTCAACTCCAACTGTCATGTACACACGTCCTCCTTCTTCCTTCACCCTATCTGCCTAATGCTGCTTCTAACTCCTCTCAGTAGCACTGCTAGGTGGCCATTTTGCAAGTTACAGCTGGTTTTACAGCTGTGTCCCTTCAACAATGATTTCTTGGGAAGTGGTTGTGTGAGCCAGGCACCGTTCTCGGCAGTTGGAGGGTTGCAGTAATGGCTTATGTGTGTCCGCTCCACTGGAACTAAGCGGGTCAAGACATGGTGCAAAGATCATCTGTTGTTTCTCCCTGTGAGCACCTCCTGGGTCCAACAACAGGGTACTAGGCACTTCCAGATACAGGTGCCCCTTAGACTCTTCAATAGCCCTTTGCAGAGCTGGACACTGAAAATGCATTCAATACTTAAATCCAGACCCTAGGTCTCCTGTGTTTAGTACATTTCTCTTTGGAGGCCTGGATTATCAGAGAGAGGGACTCCCAGGGACAGGAAAAACCAGATGCACCCCTGCTTGGTTTCTCAACCCCCCCCACCCCCCCGCCCACTGAGAGTGCAAAGCCAAGGAATCTCACTACAGGCCAGGCCTATCTGCCCAGCAGCTCTGTTTCCTTCATCCTTGTTGGGCCTCTGTCCTTTGCTGACTTCCTCTTCTTACCTGGCTCCCTTGGATCGCACTGGGGTGGGGGTAGGGCAGAGTGGCTTATCCACTGTCCTTCCTGGTCCTTGCCGCTTGATGTAGGTGAATAGACTACAGGAGGGACTGATTAGGAGTCCGCACTGATTTCACTTCCCTCCATTTGATTAATAAACACAAATGTGATCTCAATTTTACCACAATAAAGCTGAAAAATAAAAAAGAACTGAGGGCTATGTATACACCTGTCAACTAGAGATTTTTCTCTTAGAAAGTGTTCATGGTTTAGGGGTGATGTGGGATTTTATTACATATACTTTCATAAGTAATACAATATTAGGCCATCATAAGTTAGGGCAGTATCAATAAGTTGGGGAGAGGCAATAAACACATGAACAAACAAATAAAACCAATTAGAGGGGAGAAGGGAGCATAGAATTGTTAAATTTTGTCTTACTCTGTATGCTGCATGTCCTAGGTGGTTCAGAGTAGGAAACGCATGAATAATGTGGATCTGTACCTGAGGAAGGCATAGAAACATGTTTTCCTACTGTTAGCTATCACCCCCTTTTACCTCAGATTAAAATTGTCTTTTTTTTTTTTCTATGCAACAGAAAGACAAGAACACCCCAAATTTCGACTACCAGTAGGAATGGTGAAATAAATTTATTTTCTCATACTCAAAAGAGATGTATTTTATGTCCAAGAAATGTTCACAGTATAAAATTCATAGTTAAAATGGGAGATTTGCGAGATTTGGTACCATCTTACCAGCCACTCCATGAGCATGGTCCTCAGCGTATAGGCCAAGCACTGTTATCAGTTCCATCTCCAGTGGCAAAAGCTCAGAAGAAGGGGGCTCTATACATCTAAGTAGAAAGTTGATGTAATTTTCTAAATAATCTTGTCATGACAACGCACACATACCTTAGACAAAACAAGGGTCAAATGAAGCCAAAATAAATGCTAATATTCTGTCTAGACATAATTTGATTGTGTTTGATGTAGAACAGGAGCAAAGTGGATGAAATGGAAACTTACAAACAAGATTTTAACGTCTGATTCTCCTTTATTGTCAAAACAAAGACAGGTCACTAAAGGAACTCCTGGACTAATAAGAACCTGACCCAAATAAATCTATAGAAACCGTACTGAGATATAACTATATTTTCTCCTGAGATAAATCATCTTATAAGACTATTTTAAAATTTTCTATATTTATTTAATTCAAAATTACATAGATCAGCACCCCTCCTTAAATAGTCTGATGGCTTAAAATACCAACAGCATATTTTACAGACTTAGAACGAACTATCCAAAAATTCATCTGGAATAAAAAAAGACCCCAAATAGCTAAAGCGACCCTGAGAAAGAAGAACAAAGTAGGTGGGATCTCCATACCAGATATCAAGCTATATTACAAAGCCACTGTTATTAAAACATCTTGGTACTGGCGCAAGAACAGACATATAGATCAATGGAATAGAATAGAGAATCCAGAAATAGACCCAAACCACTATGCCCAATTAATATTCGATAAAGGAGGCAAAAGCATGCAAGGGAGTCAAGACAGTCTCTTCAATAAATGGTGTTGGGAAAATTGGACAGATACATGCAAAAAAATGAAACTAGACCACCAACTTACACCATACACAAAAATAAACTCAAAATGGATAAAGGACTTAAACGTAAGACGGGAAACCATAAAAATACTAGAGGAATACACAGGCAGCGAAACTGCAAACATGTGCCGAAGGAATTTCTTCACTGATACTGCTCCTAGGGCAAAAGAAGCTAAAGAGAAAATAAACAAATGGGACTACATAAAAATAAAAAGCTTTTGCACAGCAAAGGAAACTATCAACAAAACAACAAGAAAGCCCACTGCATGGGAGAACATATTCGTCAATGATATCACCGATAAGGGTTTAATATCCAACATTTACAGGGAACTCATACAACTTAACAAAAGAAAGGTAAACAATCCTATCAAAAAATGGGCAATGGACCTAAATAGACACTTTTCGAAAGAAGACATACAGAGGGCAGAAAGACATATGAAAACATGCTTCAAGTCACTAATTATATGAGAGATGCAAATCAAAACAACAATGCAGTATCATTCACACCTGCCAGAATGGCTGCCATCAACAAAACAACAAAGGACAAGTGCTGGAGAGGATGTGGAGAAAAAGGAACCCTTCTGCACTGCTGGTGGGAATGCAGACTGGTGCAGCCACTGTGGAAGACGGTTTGGAGTTTTCTCAAAAAATTGGAAATGGAACTCCCATTTGACCCTGTGATCCCACTCCTGGGAATATATCCCAAGAGGCCGGAAACACCAATCAGAAAGGATATATGCATCCCTATGTTCATAGCAGCACAATTTGCCATAGCTAAGATTTGGAAACAGCCCAAGTGCCCATCAGCAGATGAATGGATTAAAAAACTGTGGTACATCTACACAATGGAATACTGTGCTGCTGCAAAAAGGAAGGAATTCTTACCATTTGCCACAGCATGGATGGAACTGGAGAGCATTATGCTAAGTGAAATAAGCCAGTCAATGAAAGAAAACTACCACATGACCTCACTTATTTATGGATAATAAAGACCATTATAAAATGATAAACATAAACAAATACAGAGACAGAGCAGCCTTGAACAGACTATCATCCTACAGCTGGAAGGCTGGGGATGGTTGGGGGGGAATTAAGAGATCAACTGAAAGACTGGCATGCATGCATAGGAGCATAATCAGTGGACACAAGAAACTGGGGGTTAGGGAGGAGGGGGGGAAGGGCAAGGGGAAAAATGGAGATCTATCTATCATTTGTTGTAATACTTTAAGCAATAAAAAAAAATAGTCTGATGGCTTTCCTATCTATTTTGGGCAGTTAATCTGATGCAATTTCTAACACAAAGTGTTTCTAATTCAAACAGCTGTTGCCTCAGGTAATTGTATTCTTTTGCTCAATATTAAGAGTAGGTTGCTTGGTTAATTCTAAGTAAATCTTCAGAAGTGAATAAAAACTCAGTGAAGCATGCCTGGCCAACGTGGCTCAGTGACTGTAGGTCGACCTATGCACCAGGAGGTGACAGTTCGATTCCTGGTCAGGGCACATGCCCAGATTTCAGGCTTGATCTCCAATGTGGGCATGCAGGAGGAGCCGATCAATGATTTTCTCTCATCATTAATGTTTCCATCTCTCTTCCTCTCCCTTGCTGAAATCAATAAAAATATATTTAAAAAAACAACTAGGTGAAGCATCATGAATTCTTTCAACAGGCATTTATTCACAGAGATAACTATAATGCAATAACTTTTCTTAAGCAGTTAATTGTATAAGAAGCAGGAAAAATATACATATAAGAATGAAGTTGGTGATTACTCTTCAAGAGAATGATATTAGACTCTTACCTAACACTATATACCAAAAGTAACTCAAAATGGGATAAAGACCTAAATGTAAGGGCAAATAAATTAAAATTCTTAGAAGAAAACCTAGGTAAACATTCGTTAACTTGGATTTGGCAAAGAATTCTTATATATGACACCAAAAGCATAAGAACAAGATAAAAAAGATAAATTACATTTCTTCACAATTTAAAACTTTTGTGCTTCAAAGGATACATCAAACAAGTGAAAAGATAGCTCCCTGAATGGGAGAAAATATTTGCAAAGCATACATTGAATAAGAAATCTGTATCCATCCCTGGCCTGTGTGGCTCAGTTGGTTGAGTGTCATCCCATATACCGAGAGGTCACCAGTTTGATTTCTGGTCAGAACACATGCCCCAATTGTGGGCCTGATCCTCAGTGTGTGGAGGAGGCAATCTATTGATGTTTCTCTTTTTCTCTCCCTCTCCCTTCCTTTTACTCTAAAATCAATAAAAACACATTTAAAAAGAAATTTTCTTTTACCCAGCATATATTAAAAATATTTACAACTCAATAATAAAAAGCAAATAACTCAATTAATAAATGGACAAAGGGTGGGGGAAATCCCTTCCTCCAGAATAAATAAATAAATAAATAAATAGATAAATAAATGGACAAAGGGTCTGAATAGAGATTTATCAAAAAAGATATAGAAACGGCCAATGAGAACACGAAAAAATGCTTACCATCGTTAGTCATCCAATGTAAATCAAAACAACAATGAGCTATCACTTCACACCCACTAGAATGGCTATAATAAAAAAGTTAGGTAATAAGTGTTAACAAAAATGTGGAGAAATTGGACTCCTCATAGTGTGCTGGTGGATATAAAATGGTATAGTCATTTTGGAAAAGCTTAATAGCTCCTCAAAGGATTAAATATAAAGTTACCATTTGACCCAGCAACTCTAGTCCTCTGTATATAGAACTAGGACTATAATGAAGAGAAATGAAAAACTTGTACACAAATGTTTATAGCACTAGTTTTCAAAATAAGTAAAAAGCTAGAAACCACCCAAATATCTATCAGCTGATGAATGGATAAACAAAATGTAATATAGCCATATAGTAAAATACTAATTCTATATAATAAAAGAGTAATATGCAAATTGACCATCACCCAAGACACCTAAGCCACGCCCACCAGCCAAGCTACGCCTCCCAGCCAATCAGAGCGTCTGTATGCAAATTAACCCAGCCAAGATGGAGGCCAGCAGCCACAGAGCTAGAGCAAACCAGAGCCTTCTGTTGCAACTGCCTGCCTAGGCTGGCTGAGCCTCTGCTCACGGCAATCCTCCTGAGAGACAACTAAAGGCCAATTGAACAGTTTCTGCATAACAAATGAGAGAGAGACTGCATAGAGAAGGTGGGGAACTTCAAGAGCTCTCCAGGATCTGAGGGCACTCTCCAGGATTGGAGGTGCTGGTGAGCACCATTGTTTATGTTCCCTCTCCACCTAGATACCAGGGGCAAGAGCTTTACCCAGGTGCTGTGGCCAATCTGCAAGGGCACTACAGTGCATTCCTGGCAACCCCACCCCAGAGCTCACACTAGTGGGACTGAAAAGCCACTGTGGTGTACATACACTGGGCTGTGCTGCCTTGTCAACACTTCAACCAGACAAACCTATCCATAATTACTTTACATGTAAATGGACTAGGTCTCCAATCAAAAAACATAGCATGGCTGAATGGATAAAAATAAAGAACAAGACTCATCTAAATGCTGCCTACAACAGACTCACTTCAGATCGAAACACATGCACAAATTGAAAGTGAAGGGATTAAGTAAAAGGTATTACATGCAAATAGAAACAAAAAGATAGCTGGGTGAGCAACACCCATGTCAAAGAAAATAGATTTTGGCCCTCGCTGGTTTGGCTCAGTGGATAGAGTGTGGGCCTGTGTGTGGACTGAAGGGTCCCAGGTTCAATTCCCATCAAGGGTATGTACCTCAGTTGCAGGTGAGAGGGGCACGTGCTGGAGGCCAATTGATGTGTTTCTCTCACGCTCTCTTTCTCTCCCTCTTCCATTCTCTCTAAAAATCAATGGAAAAATATCCTCAGGTGAGGATTAAAAAAGTAAAAAAAAAAAAAAAAAAAAAAGATTTTGAAACGAAATCTGGAAAAAGAAAAAAAGAAGCATCTAATCTAATAAAGGCGTAATATTGAAATTAACCATTTCTCAGGGATGCATAAGCCACGCCCACCAGCCAATCAGAGTGGCTATATACAAATTAAACCAGCCAAGATGGCGGCAGGCAGCCAGGGAGAGAGTAGCGGCAGGTGAGACATGGGAAGCCTCCGGCAGCAGATTGGGCAGGTGGTTGCTGGCGGGTGCTTCATGGGCAGTGGTGGTGGTCCAAGGCAAGCGGCGACCCAGCCTGTGGGGTGGGCTGGCCAGCCTGCACCCCAGCAGCTGTGAGCCCCCATTGGCGGGGACCTAGCTCCACACCACAGCGGTTGTGAGCCCGGCGTGGGCTCCGGCCGCTGGGGAAGGAGGCTCGCAGGGACCGCCCCCCCCCCCCCCGCCACCAGTGGCTGTGATCCCCACTTCGGCTCCAGCCGCTGGGGAAGGAGGCTCCCAGGGACCGGCCCTACATACCAGCGGCTGTGAGCCGGGCATCAGCTGGTGCTGCTACAGCCTCTGGGGAAGGAGGCACACTGGGACCTGGCCTGCAGGGCAGGGAAGTTGGGCGTATCTAGGCCTGAAGAGGAGGATAGTTGGGGGTGGACCAGGCTGCCCAGGATGGACAGTTGGGGGTGACCAGGCTGGCAGAGGAGGGCTGTTGGTAGGGATCCAGGCCTGCAGGAGAGGACAGTTGGGGATGACCCAGGCCTGTAGGTGAGGGCAATTGGGATGGACCCAGGCCTGCAGGGGAGGACAGTTGTGGGGGGCCATCCTGGCATGGGGAGGGCAGTTAGGGGCAATCAGGCCAGCACAGGAGCAGTTAGGCGTTTATCAGGTTGGCAGGGGAGTGGTTAGGAGCAATCGGCAGGTAAGAGGTTGGGAACCAGCAGTCCTGGATTATGAAAGGGATGTCCGAGTGCCCGTTTAGGCCCGATCCCACTGGTGGGATCACCAGCCAGGCCTAGGGACCCTACCCTATATATTGGGAATAGTCCCTTAGATTTAAAAATTAAAACCTAGCAAGGCTACTCTACCAGTTTAAAAACAGGATGATGCAGTGGCGATGCATGGACTCTGGCTTGCACATTTTGTAACTTGTGTGACAAAGCCAACTACTTCTCTTTGCTTCAGTTTTACTACCCATAAGATGGGGAAAATGGTACTATTACTCAGAAGGATCATGCTATGTACTACTTTGTATAATAAGGGGGAAAAAAATGTAGCTGCCCATACAACAGCAAGATGCCTTTCACCTGTATGAAAAGTAAGGTCACTGGTGCATACAGCGTCCAGGACTGCGAGAGGGATGTCCGACTGCCGATTTAGGCCTAACATCACCTAAAGGGTCTCTGATTGTGAGAGGATGCAGGCTGGGCTGAGGGACCCCGCCCCCATGCACAAATTTCATGCACCGGGCCTCTAGACACATAATAATAAAGGGATCAATCCAAGATGAAAATACAATTTTAAATATTGATGTGCCCAACATAGGAGCACCTAACTATATAAAGCAAATATTAATAAACATAAAAGAAGAACTGGGCAGTTTTACAATAAACAGAGGGGACTTTAATACACCAGTTACATCAATGGATAGGTCATATAAACAGAACCAATTAGAAAAAAATAGTTTTAAACATCACATTATATCAGATCAACTTAATAGATGTAGAATATTTCATTGAAAAACTTCAGAATACACATTATTTTCAAATGCACACAGAACACTCCTTCAGACTTATCACACATTAGCCACAAAACAAGTCTCAATAAATTCAAGAAGACTGAAATCTTATCAACCATCTTTTCCAATCACAACTGTATAAAACAAGAAATCAACCACAAGAAGAAAACTGGCAAAAACAAACATGTGGAGACTAAATAATATGCTACTAAACAACCAATGAATCAAAGAGGAAATAAAAAAGATACATTGAACCAATTAAAATGAAAACACAGTTTTCCAAAGCCCATGGATGTAGCAAAATCAGTTCTAATATTGAAGTTCATAGCTATACAAGTCTACCTCAAGAAAAAAAAAAAGAATCACAAGTAAACAACATAACTTTATGCATGAAGAAACTAGAAAGAGAAGAACAAACAAAACCCAAAGTAAGTAGGAGGCAGGAAATAATATAGATCAGACTGAAGATGAACAAAATAGAGACTTAAAAAAAATAAGAAAATCAATAAAACTAAAATCTGCTTCAATAAAAGGATAAATAAAATTGACAATTCTTTAGCCAGACTCATAAAAAAATAAAGATATCCCAAAGAAATAAAATCAGAAATGAAAGATAACTTACCACCAAAATTACAGTAATATAAAAGATATTAGGAATATTATAATCAATTATATGCCAATATATTGGACACCTAGAACAAAGGAATGAATTTCTCGAAAGATACAACTGAACAAGGAAGAAAGAAACAAAAAAAGAAAGTGTTTTTCAAAATTGACTATTGTTATGATTGCAATGTCTGTGAATACGCTAAACACTACTAAATCATACACTTCAAATAGGTAAATTTTGTAGTATGTGAATTACATATCAGTAAATTTGTTTTTAAAAATAATTGGAGCGCATGTGCGTATGTGCACATGCGCTCTCTCTCTCTCTCTCTCTCTCTCACACACACACACACTTGGGATAGACATGGAATGTTAGCACCACAGCAGTACAGTTTTGAGATCTTTCCAAATCTCCCCATAAAATCAAAACATCTAATATATCTAAATGAGAAGTTCCTAGAAAACATTTACATCAAAACTAGGGAACAACATATCCTTACGAACTTCAAAATACAAACAGATAAGGATAAGCCATCAATAGCCAGAAAACATATATGAGATTGTCAGTATCTGTATAAGCGAAAGCAGAGGAAGTCCCATGAGCATGCACATTCAGAGTGGCCTTGAACATCTGGTGTACTCGGGCCTTCACACTCTAATTGGCTTTGAGCATCAGGCGTACTCTAGACAGAGCCCCACAGCTGTTTCAGAATTAAATAAGATCCATGTGAAAGCATCCCACATAACAGTTTCTGGCACACGGTGGAAGTTTAATAAATGCTCATTTTCAACTCTTCTTATGCTTTTCACAATATAGCAGAGGAGTCATATTATGATTCATGTTTTAATGACCTCAACTATGTAGAACAGTGCCTTGTGACTAGAAATTGCTGGGAAATATTGGAGAGAATAAAGTAGACAGCAAGGTCAGGGGGCAAGAGAGTCCAGAACCTGATGAGGAGGAGAGGTGGCTGGTTGAAAGAAGAGAAAAGAGAGGAGCACCAAATGTGGACTTGCCTTAGCCCACGGTTTCCCTGATGAGCCTGGAGGGCCCCATTGGCACAGCTTTTCCCTCCTGCATTCTCACAGCCACAGG
>PVJC01015594.1:0-34872 GCA_004026665.1 Murina feae | reverse complement strand
GAAGTATATACGATGAACCCAAACCCAGTTTTGTACACTAATGTTATGCAATGAAACTCATGTTAATCCTTTTTGGAAAACTTCCTAGCCCAAGGAAAGTGGTGAAGATAGATACAGATGCAGGTGAGTGTGTAGAAAGAGAAGCACAGGCAGGATGGAGAGGTGAGGGAGTCTGCAGATCAGCCAGCATCTAGGACAACCCAGTACCCAGGCTTCAGAGCCAGCCACATCCCTTCCAGGTCCCGTTTATCTAGTATCATTATTTCTTGTCCAGAAATCTTATCCTGGGCTACCTCATATATCTTCTTGCTTCTAGACAGCTTTGGCTTTTTTTCTAAATATGTGTTTATTGATTTCAGAGAGAGACTGAGGGGGGGGGGGAGAGAGACAGAGAGAGAGAGAGAGAGAGAGAGAGAGAGAAAGAGAGAGAGAGAGAGAGAGAGAGAGAGAGAGAGAGAAACATAGATTGGCCACCCCCCCCACACACACACGCACATCATAATTGATCATAATTGGATGGAACCTGCAACCCAGGCATGTGTCCTGAATCAAAGCCATGACCTTTTGGTTAACCCACTGAGCCACACCCACCAGGGCAACTCTGAATTTTGAAGTCAGGAGTATTTTCTGATAATATTTATCATGCTTTTTAAAAAATAATTCCTCCAAGGAAATATTCTCCAATGAAATATCACAGCACAATTTAATTTTCTCTTTTACACTTTGATCAATAAATATGGAGCTACAAATATAATTAAACAAGTAACAGAATAAGATTTGATATATCATTTTTAAAATTGCAATTTAAACTCTCATTTGTTTGCCTCCCTGTTGTCTTTCATTAAAATTATTACATTTTAATCTGGTTTTATTTCTTTTTCACCAGGGAAAAAGTAAGAATTTGTATTTTTCCCAGTGAGGGTAATATTCTATTTTGAGAATATTGACAGAGTCTATGTGTCTGAGTTCATCTTTATTTCAGATAATTAGTACTAAATATAACAGGGAACATGATGTAATTGATTATCATCTATGATAATCATATATCAATATCTCAATTTCATATCATCAATTGATATATAGATATCCAAGTTGTTTAAATATGTGATGGCAAATACCATTTGATTATCATTTATTAATTAGTCATACTTTGAAATTTAGGAACCACATAAGTCCTTTAATCTAGTGAGCTATTTACTGGTGAAAAATGTGGTTTATTTAAAATGTCTGCTTCCTTTCTTTTCTGTTTTTTTTTTTTTTTTTTTTAATGTTAGTAGCGCTTGTCTTTAGTCTGCAAGGTTATATTTTCCCCTTCTCAGATGCTTCTCATGGGAAAGTACTTGTTACCCATGTGTAAGATGTTACTTTTATTCTGTGATGAAGTAAAACACACACACACGTCCTGCCCCTATCTCTAAAACCATATCATTGACTTAACCAAAATCCTTAACATTTTTCCCAAACTTCATCTCTGGCAGCATATTCTAGAAACTTTACCTAAACTCATTTAATCCCATTGTTCGTTTCCCTAATGTATGTAGTCAGAACAAAACAGTTTGTGTTCTCTGATATCCTGGTTACTACATATATTCTTTGAGCTAAGGCTTTAGGGAAATGGCTACACAGAGATGCTTAAGTAGCTGACATAACTGAGGGCTGAACTGAGTCCAGCGCTGGCCCTGTGCTGGTCCTGCTGGTCACACTGCTACTGCTAGTGGACATGGAGACTGCATAGTGTAGGGCAAACAGAACAAGCTTGTGTTTGAAACAACCACATCCCTCTATGCTTCTGTTTCTTTTATTTTATGTGTGTGTGTGTGTGTGTGTGTATAAATCATCGCCAGTAACTTCCATTTACCATCCATTTCTTTTGCTAATGTCAATAATCCTAATTCAGCAGTTTGTTCTTTGTTGTCATTTTAAGTCTATTATGCTTTTTATGACTGTACACGTATAATTATGCAAATACCAGCTGTGCATAGATTAATTTTATCAGAGATTAATTGCTACATATTAGAAAATAGTCATGTCCTAGTGGCCACTGTTTACATTTCTGAGTAAGGATCAATCCATTTAAATCAGTGCTCAGAAGGTGTGTTGTGGACAGGGATGAGTGGAGGGGCAAGTGGCCAGACCTTTCATAATGTCCTAGCAGCCTTCCATCTCTGTGTCTAGCTGAATTAAGCTTTTTAGTACCTTATAAATTATAGTAAGAAAAGGCCAATTTTCTCATTGGTTAATGGCTGCCAGACAGAAGTATAACACTGGGAGATGAACAATAGCCATGGCAAAACCCCTCACATTGTCACTACCTTCAACTCATACAGTTCAGCACTGCTGCATGTGATGCAGGCCTCACACGGCTGCCAGGTGCAGCATGGAGATAAGTGGTGGGAGAGAAGGCGGATGATGGGAGGAGAAGGTAGAGCAAGGAGTCTCAGTGGCAAAAAGAATGCCCTATTGGATAAAGTGCAACAGTCTAAAGGAGTAGAGACCCAGAGGAGCATACTAACAATAAGCAAGTCACACTCAGCACTCCTTTGGGTAAGAAAGCTAACAGCTGCACTTCCTCAGATGGTTGCTCAAAAGGAATAATATTCTGTTTTTCAAGCAATCCCTGATCTGTGATTTTCCACATGGAGCAGCCACGAACAGTAGAAAGTAGCAGGAGACGCCCGTGTTCTTCATGTTTTAATTCATATTCTTTTGAAATGTGCCCCATTAAAAAATTATTTTGTGTTAGCAGTTTTACTTCTGGTGCCTAACATTGGCTGACGCATAGTAAGTTCCCAATCATTGTTAATCGAAAAATGAATGGCAGTATGTGCTGGGTGGCAGATGAGGCAAAATGAGTCCTTCAGTTTAGTTGAAGAATTATAATTACAGTCAAAACTTATTTACATTTAAGGGAGAAGAAATGGTGTTGGTAGTGCAAAATTATTGATAATCCTATATAATAAAAGGGTAATATGCAAATTGACCCTAACAGCAGAATCACTAGGAATGACTGGTCACTATGACACACACTGACCACCAGGGGGCAGATGCTCAATGCAGAAGCTGCCCCTGGTGGTCATTGCACTCCCACAGGGGGAGCTCTGCTCAGCCACAAACCAGGCTGACGGCTGCCAGTACAGCGGTGGTGGTGGGAGCCTCTCCTGCCTTTTCAACAGCGCTCAGGATGTCTCACTGCAGTTTAGGCCTGCTCCCTCCTGGCAAGTGGACATTCCCCAACTGCTCCCGGGCTGCCAGAGGGATGTCTGACTGCCAGCTTAGGCCCAATCCCCCAGGGAGCAGGCCTAAGCCAGGAGGGGGACATCTCCTGAGGGTTCCCAGACTGCAAGAGGGCACAGGCCAGGATGAGGGCCACCCCCCCCAAGTGCACAAATTTTTGTGTACCAGGCCTCTAGTAATCTATATAATACCACTGAAGGCTCAACTAGACCTGAAGTCAGTGCTGGGTTGCGATGGTGACCCAGCACTGACTGGGGCAGTGTAGGCTAAGGTGATCAGATGTCCCACTTTTGGTGGGACTGTCCCGATTTTTAACAATTTGTCCCGTGTCCCGTGGCATTTTATAAAAGTCCTAATTTTTGGAAAGAGACATATGTACTACTCTTTGTAATATTTTAAATAATAAAAATAAAAAAGACCCCCCACCCAATCAATGGTGTCCCACTTTTCCAATGTTAAAATCTGGTCACCTTAGTGTAGACCACTGACTGCCTAGGGGGCTACAGATCAGGCCCGAAGAGAAACCTGCAGAGAGAGAGGCAGAGTCTGATCCATAGCCTCTGTGGCAGCTGTTGATCAGAACTTGCCTCTTACTCTCTCTCCCAGTCTGGCTAACAGCCACCTACATTTCTCTCCAGCCTCCATGGGTGCTACTGATCAGCCCCACCTTTCTGATGATGTCCTGTTGGTAGGCCCAGAGATGCTGACTGGCCTATAAACTGACCAATCAGAACCAAATCTGGCTCAGCTGTGAGGAGCCAATGGATACCTAGGAAGCAGAGCTTTTGATGCTGACTGGCATAGAAACTGACCAATCAGAACCAAATTGGCTGGCAGAGGAGGGCAGTTGGGGGTGAAATCAGGCCAGCAGGGGAAAGCAGTCAGGGGTGAGATCAGGCTGGCAAGGGAGGGCAGTTAGGGGCTGTCAAGCAGGCATGCAGAGGCAGTTAAGAGTGATCAGGCAGGCAGAGAGGTTAGAGGCAATCAGGCAGGCAGGTGAGTGCTTAGGAGCCAGCAGTCCCAGTTTGTGAGAGGGGTGTCCAACCGCCAGTTTAGGCCCGCTCCCACAGGCATTGGGCCTAAACCGGTGGTCAGACATCCCCCAAGGGGTCCCCAATTGAAGTGGGTACAGGCTGGGCTAAGGGAATAAGGGACCCCCACCCACTCCATGCACGAATTTTGTGCACCGGGCCTCTAGTAATAACAATAATGACAATAATAAAATAATGTATCTTTTACCTTGCTATGTGCTTTAGCCCTTTGGTTTAAATCAGTGTAACTTTTACCTTGGATTCTGGGCAACTTAAATACAGGCCATCAAGGCATCAGTCTTGGAAAGCTGCCTCTGTCTAGGTTTAACCTCTCAGGTAATTCTTGGCATCTCTTTCCATAAACTACTTCTTTCATCAAGGTCAATAACTTTATGTTGCTCTATTTTCCCCACCTCCTTGACCATTACATCTCACTCTCCTTGGCTTGTTCCTCTTTCCTGCCACCTCAATATGGCTTTTCCCTAAACTTATATCCTTTACCCCATTGGATTCTCCCTGAAAGGGCCCATTGTTGGAACCTCAGGTACTCTACATCCGTTTCTCTAGTTCCAGTCTCCTAAGACCCAGACCTGTGTCCAGCTCTATTTGTGTCATGGTAATTTGGATTATTTCTAAGCATCTAAACAGTTCTCAAAATAAACCTAGCATTTTCTCTCTGTCAAGCTTAACCTTTGTTCTTTCTTGTTTTAGCTCAAGGAACTGCCTTTTTAAAAAAATATATTTTATTTATTTTTTACAGAGAGAAAGAGAGAGAGAGAGAGAGAGAGTTAAAAACATCAATGAGAGAGAAACATTGATCAGCTGCCTCCTGCACACCTCCTACTGGGGATGTGCCCACAACCAAGGTACATGCCCTTGACCGGAATTGAACCTGGGACCTTTCAGTCCTCAGGCCAGTGCTCTGTCCACTGAGCCAAACTAGTCAGGGCAAGGAACTGGCTTTTTTAACGTAGCCATTCAGTCTACAGACTGATCTACTTTCCTCTCCAATTAATCTTGAAAACCTATGAGTTCCATTCCTTTTTAGACTCTTGGCTTGGCTCTCTCAACTTCATCTTGATGACCACTGGGTTTTTCAGGCCCTTATTTTTGGTCTGGATTACTGTAATAACTTCCTAGTGATTTCCCCCGTCCTCCTCCCAACATCTTCCCTCTATAGTCCATCATCTCTGCCAGTCTGGCTTTCCCAAAATGCAAGTCAGGTCTTATGTATTACTCACCAGTGAGATGCAGTCTTTAGGATAAATTTCAAAGTCCTTAGGGTGACATCAAATCATTTCACTGAGCCCTGAATATCTCTCTCATCTCATATCCTCCTTTTGATCACCTTTCATTTTATGTTTTGCCTTAATTATCTGTTCACTATTCTTAAGATGAACAACTGCTGTTTCATTCACAGATTGTCTCTCATGGTAGTTCCTTTGGCTGACCTTTCTTCTATTTCTCTTAGCTAATATTTTTATGTTCATCCTTGCTGAGGAAGCTAATTCTCCCAACAACTAAGCCATTCATTATTCTATGTTATGATTATGTTTTGTGCATATTAATATTAAACATATTATTATTTCCACTTTCTGTCTCTCCAATATGACACTAGGAGGCAAGAGACCAGGCCTCATGCATACTCTTATTGGCATGGTTAGCACATAGACATAAAGTTAATGTTTGTTTAATTAATATTAAATGGATACATTCTGCTTTGATCTTCTGGTTATCCAGTTTATGCACCCATAATTTATTTTTAACCTTCTAGACTGTTGCAGTATGCCAAATCAACTTCTCCACAATAGATATTCCATGCCTTCATGATCCATTCATTATATTACTAGGTTCTATCAGGCAACCATTATTTTCTTAATTGGCTTAACCCATTCTGTTATGCAGTGTTATACAAAGAATCTATGAAATTTAAATCATCATCAACAGATATACATCAAAATCCAGAGTTCAGAAGAGAACATGACATCTCATTAAGCACAAAGAATATTTTTCAATCATGCTGTGTTTCTTGGAAAGCAATTAACACATTGCACATTAGTTCTGTGAGACACAAACTGTTTCTTTCCCATCTTAATTTGCCTGCTTAAAAATAGACGGAGAAAGATAGATGAGTTTACACTCAAGGTGTATGCATTTTTCTTGTGACCAATGAACCAATTTCCTTTTCATATTTGCAGAATATTGGTACAATTATTCTTTCATCAGACATGAAATGTGAATGTATAACCAGTTGTGGAAACCACCTAGTAATTTATTAGGTTGATAACCGCAATTAAGTCATAATTGCTTCTGAGAAATATAAATTGACTTTGCATTTTAAATGGATCATTTAACATTCCAAACCAAAGACAGAGTGTAAATAATTTCTGGGATAAAAAGTTTGTTTCTCTTATAAAAGATTTTTAAAAATTCAACTATCGATAATCTAGTAACTAATTATTCAGATGCTGGCTTATTGGATTCATGTGATAGTTTCATTCCCTGCCTTCCCCCCACCCCCAGCTACTTTCCATCTTACTCTTTAAGGATATAATAAGGAAGAGGATTTTACACAGAAATGTAACACGTTGTTAGGCCCATGGCTTTACAGATGTAAAAATCATGCTTAGCTTATTAACCATGCAAAATGGATAATGTGCCTAATTTGGCCAAGGAGCCATTGTTTACCAACTGTGGCTTAGTCAGACCTTCATATGAGACTTTCAGATGTTTGCAGAATTTTTATTTCTATGACACTTTTCCTTTCAATAACACCTCCCTCTTCACACATTCACACTCTGTACTTAAATGCACTCACTGAAAATGCCTGTTGGTTTAGCTTCCCCGGTATGGAAATTTAAAATAGTTCCCTCTTTCAGATAAATCAAGATTGGGATTGTACAGTCGTGGCTCACCAGCCAGAAGATCTGGCTGCCTCAGCTAGTCTGCCTCACACTGAAAACAAACCAACAGTCATCATCCTTATAGATGACGTGCTCCACCCTAAGAATTCTTAGTCTCAAGGTCACTGAGCCATATCACATACGAGTGTGGACCAAAATGTACATCTCTAGTTGAAGTGCCACCCACATGCATTTGGCTGCAAAGGCTAAGTTCCCTATGGTGCCCTACTGTTCTCCAGAAGCCTTTGGAGAAAGACTGGAGAAAGGGCCATTTGTGTTTATACCCCTAAATCTGCTAATCTGCAACTATTTACCAGCTGTTTATGTGAGAAGCACTCACACATCAAAGTATAGGATATATCAAAGTATAGGAAAGCATTGTAATTGGTGATTTCCCCTTCTACTTCATTATTTTTCTTCTTCTCTTTCTCCCCCTGTTTCTCCAGCTCACTCCTCCTTTCTCCTCCTCTTTTCTCCTCCTCCTCCTCCTCCTCCTCCTCCTCCTCCTTTTTCTTCTTTGTCTTCGTCTTCTCTCTCTTCATACACACACACACATACACCCCAATAATAATGGTGGCACAAGATGACAAATGGGTAACCTAACCTTATTGACATTGAGCTCAGTAATAGGACTTAATGAAAGAGAGCCTCCTACACACAGAGTTGAAGTGAGCCTTCCCTGAGTAGGGTCAACATGGGCTCCAGAGAAGCAGCAGGGAGGAAGGTGGTACTGAAATATTCAACAGAGAAAGATTGATAAGATAGCAACTTATGAAGCTTACTGAGATGGAGTGAGACAGTCAGAGGTCCCTGTGGCTGGAACCAAGGGTTCATGAGGAGAGTCCTGGAAGATGACCTTTTAGAGGCAGAGGCTCATGTCAGGTTACTGAGAATCTTAAAGGTCAGAAATCTTAAACATGGAGTAAATGGATGTGAGTTTATATTTATTTAGGCTATACTTGCTGCAAATGACATCATAATTCTGAGGGTTGAAAGAAAAGTGCAACCCATTGCCTGGTTCCATTGGGAATTGTGACATCCTATATAATACCTTATATAATAAAAGGTTAATATGCAAATTGACCAAACAGCAGAATGACCAATTGCTATGATGCACACTGACCACCAGGTGGCAGACTCTCAATGTAGGAGCTGCCCCCCTGGTGATCAGTGCGCTCTCACAGGGGGAGCACTGCTTAGCCAGAAGCCGGGTTCATGGCTGGTGAGCGCAGCAGCAATGGAGGAAGCCTCCATGGCAGTCAGACATCCCGTGAGGGCTCCTGGACTGTAAGAGGGTACAGGCTGGGCTGAGGGAGGCCTCCCCCCCCCCGCAAGTACATGATTTTCATGCATTGGGCCTCTAAGTATATTATAAAGGGAATGAAAGAAATAGATTTGAAGAACCACTGGGTAGGATTGCAGCATCTGCAAAGTTGTCAGCTAGTTGGTGTTATTAGGTAATTGGGGAGCCAGTAAATATTTTGGGCCAACATAGTAATATGGTTAAGCAGAACGTTAAGAATGATCCATTAGGGGAGAAAATAAGTTGTATAAGAAATGTCAATTTAGAGTCTTGATGATGGACTAAATGGGAGTCGATAATGCCCTGAATAAAGGGTGGAGGATGGAGTGACAGTGAAAATATAAATTACTAGACGCCTGGTGCATGGAATTTGTGTACCGGGGGCTGGGAGATCCCTCAGCCTGACCTGCACTCTCTCCAATCCGGGCCCCTTCGGGGGATGTCCAACTGCTGGCAGTCAGACATCCCTCTCGCAATCCAGGACCTCTGGCTCCCTACCAATTGCCTACCTCCTGCTTTGATTGTTGCCTAACTGCTCCCCTGACAGCCTCATGGCCCCCATCTGCCCTCCCCTGCTGGCCTGATCGCCCCTAACCACCTCTGCCTTGACCCCCACCACTATGGCTTTGTCCAAAAGGAAGTCAGATGATCTAATTAGCATATTACCCTTTTATTAATATAGGTAGATTATATGAAAGAGCTATTTCAAAGGACTTCATTGTTAATATTTATTACTTCTATGTGTCATATACTATCCTAAGCTCTTTAGATGTCTTAATTTTTCAGCAACCTTATGGTATAGATACTGATACTATTCTTACTGTTCCAATGAGGAAACTGAGACATGTCTCCTTTAAGCACCCTGCTCAGCTAGAGGTTACAGCTACAAGGAGTTGGAGCCAGAATTCTAATCCAAGCCATCTACTCTGTACTGCTTTACACCTGGCCCTAGATAATACTGATGCTTGAGCATTCCTCAGTGGTTCTAATTTTTCATGAATGCACTAGGAGAATGAAGGTGTCCAGAGAGTCTACTCTGCTCCTGTTCTATACAGCTAGAGGCCTGGAGAAATACCTGCCTGCTGCGGAAGATGAGGGAAGAAGAACTGGGGAAGAGATGGGAGGAGAAGCTTTCAGAGGGGTACGAGGAGAAGCCCAGTAAAGCAGAGTTTTCTTAAACATAGCGAGACTCCCTTTAAAGAGTGGATGTTTTTAGATCGTGTGAAGTAGCACACAGAGGTTAAATAGGATGAAGACTGTCTAATTCCAGAGGGAAAGCAGGGTGGATGGGTGGGTGGGAAGAGATAAACCAAAGGCCTTGTATGCATATATGCATAACCCACAGGCACAGACATTAGGGCGGTTATGGCCTGGGACAGAGGGTAGGGGCGAGCTATAAGCGGTCCATAATACTTTCAACAATAAAGGTGTTTTTTTTTTTCAAAATGAAGACTCAATACAAAAAGATGGCCAATAATGTAGGAAAGTCCAAAGAGAATGAAGAGATGACGTGACAGCTTTCTCAGCAGAAGGGTAAAGCAAGTTTCCCTTTTGTGACTCCTAAAGACTTGGTTTGACTGAATGCATTTCTAATTAATCCATAGTGTCAAGCTCAGGGTGAGTGCCTTTGCCCTGCTTTACTGTGCCTACTTGTAAGCTAGTGTTCTTGTCAGAGCTGCAGACTGTGCTCAGCTCTGCCCCAGAGCATCTCAGCAAGGCCCACAATGATAAAGTGAAGGGAAAGGAAGCAGGTTTCCAGGTGACACCAGCCAGGAGACGTGCCCTGGGCCTGGAATTTCTCATCCAGCACCTTTGTGAGTGGCTGTCTACCTAAATAGCTGGGTCTCCTGCCAAGTGGAATTGATGTGAACTTAGACATATTGCTCTTTCTTAAAAAAACAAACAAACAACAAACATGCAACATTAAATTTCTAAGGATAAAAAGTGCTGTATTAATTACCTGGTTATAATCTTTGGCATTTGTTTCCAATTAAACTGAACTATTTGATTACAAATAATATCATCTTGGATAAATGGCATAATTAGTTTTTTTTGAAGCATATACCAGAGATCTAAGAAGTCTGTAAGATACTGTGCAATTTTTAAGTTAAGGCAAATCTAAAATGAGGTTAGCATTGTTCTGCAATTTAATAAAAAATAGGTGATTGAACCTCAATCTCCTCAGTATTTTCCATTGAAAATGTTATCCCAATTAGGCCAAGAGAAACTTTTCACATGAAGAAAGAAAGATTCTCACGGGGAGAGCTTGGCATAGAATGAGAACGATGAAAACGTATCTGTGTTAATTTTTGATACACTACAGAGAGAACAGTTGTTTAAAATTGAACAAATAGCATGCTTTTGGTTTGGCTACCTCAGTTAATTTTTTTTTAAATTCTCCTGATTTATGCTTTTATCTCAGACTTCAGTTTTTAAAATAAGTTTTTAGAGCATTCAGAGCCAGAATTATGATTGTGCCTTCTTGTTAGTAGATGTCTTTTATTCTCCATGTTCAAGGCTGTAAAATTCCCTTTTCTTTCTTTTTTGTTTTCTTCCTTTCTCTATCTTTAGTCATTTCAATGGGAAACTGAGAGAAACTGCCTCGAGGGTCACTAGTCAAATATTTTAAACTGGATAAGACATTTTTAAAACACTGCAGTGAATAATCAATAGGCACTGCCTGGATTTGACTTTGTTTATTTTGTTTTAGGTTGTATCAGTGCAGCAAAATAATACAATAAATGAAATTTAATGCCTTGATCCCACTGGGACTCTGGGACCTTTTGTGGTCTAGGCCATTTCTAAAGACAGTGTGAAGCTCTAAGTTAAACCAAAGCCTGCGTGTGTATGTATAATTTCAGAGCGGAAGGGAGAGGGAGAGAGATAGAAACATCAATGATGAGAGAGAATAATGGATCGGCTTGCCTTCTGCACTCCCCACACTGGGTATCGAGCCCACAACTTGGGCATGTGTCCTAACCAGAACCTAACCATGACCTCCTGGTTCATAGGTCAATGCCCAACCACTGAACCATGCCAGCCAGGCCAAAGCTTGAATTTCTCAAATGCTTAGTCATCTCTAGATTTCACTTAGGATAAGGCAGTGTTACCCCAAGACCACATGGCTTTGAGTTCCTCATGTAGCCGGACACAGAAGGACTCTTGAATTGTATACTTGAGTAAGAGAAAGTAAGGAAGGGCTGAAACATAAAACCTACCCAGTTATACTTCCAGACAAAGCAAACTACACAATTTTAATATGCAGAGGTTGATAGAAGGAAGGACTAATGTTAAAGGTTCAAAAGAAAAGAAGTGAAGGTGTGCACAATATTGCCTAATCCTGAGAAAAGCTAAGAATAATTAAAGGACGCATATTTTCTCACCTAAACATGCATTGTTGTTTAGGTTTTTTTGTCTTTCATTGCTTTAATCGCTCCATATCAGAGGGACATATTCTTTTCGAGGAAGGAGTTTGACTAATGTACCTTCCTCTGAGATTCTTTTTTTAAGATCTTTAGAAAATGAAAGTAAATGACTGGATAAGGGCATGTTGACATTTATTCTTTCTTCTGCTTGTTTGATTCGAAGCAGTTTTGTTGGACAGCAGGTGGCGAGGGTCTGGCGTTTATGAGCTAGAGCAGAATTCATTATTTTCCTCAGTTGCTACCTTGAACTACGAAGTAGTAAAAATCCAGGACACAATCTCTTACAAGCTGGCCACACATAACAAAGAAACCCACAGGACTTTCTCCTACCGCTGGCATTTGCTTTTGCTCTGTGTGATAAGATTAACTTCGAGAAAACAAATGATTAACTTAGCCCATACTCTTATCAAATGGTTTTCTTCGTTGTCTTTCTCGACTTTTTGAAATATTCTTGAGATGACTAATCCTCAAGGGAGTATAACTAATGATTAAAGCTATAAATTCTAATGATAATAAGTGAGATTTTCTCTCAGTCTAACGAGCAGGTGCTTGGCTGCTAAATAAAAAGAGTGTCCCTTTCTTGGCTATTGGAATGCAGCTGGTTACTTCCCAATCAAAGAAAGACTAAGATATATTTGTTTTCCTTCATGGTGTATTAATTCCTGCTGACCAGTTTGAAACAGTTGAGACATTTTAAAAACAGGGTACATTAGGAGTTTGGATCATTCATTCCTGGTCGTTGTTCACTTTACACTGTCTTAAAGTGTGAATGCATCATGTGCTACCGCTGCTTTGGTGTTTATCAGTGGGGGAGAGGGGTAAGGTCCGGCCCAGGGGTCATATAAGGCCTGTGGAATTATAAGGTCTGGCCCTGCTAAGGCATTAGGGGTGAGTTAATTAAATGTTTGACCAGGTATAGCAGGCTGATTTTAAGCAGCTAATTTTGCGTGGCCCTGAATGATGTTATAAATATCCAGAGAGATGCAGAGGGAAACGGTGTGGGGCATAGCTGGATCGCTGCCCCTGGAGCTGCGGGCCGGCTTCCCAGCGCCAGCTCTGTCCTTTGCTCTGGCTGTGAGCCTGGACTGTCCGTTCGCCTCTCTGAGCACCCTGCTTACTGTATTTAGTTGGCATCTAGCTGTGTTTTGTTTTGTTTTATACTTTCCGTTGTGGTAAATTGGGTTCTCCCATTTCATATTCCCTGTATATATAGAAGGCAATTGATTTCACACATGATATTAGTGCCTTCATGGGGAAAAACGCTTTTAATGTGTAGTTCTTTTTGTTGTTGTTGTTGTTGTGAATTCTCATTTTCCCCCCAAGTAAACAGTTGCAACACCTGCATCAGAAATAGCCTTTGGTATCCATAGAGATGGTTCCAGGGCCCCCCATGGGTACTAGAATCCATGGTGCTCAAGTGTTTTATATAAAATGCTGAAGAATAGTGCATGCATTCGGCCTTCTGCACCCACGGATTTCCAGCTTTTGAAAAATAGTTTTTGATGCTGATTGGTAGAATATGCAGGTGCAAAATCACAGATACAGAGAGCCAAATAATCTATATCTATATCTATATCTATATCTATATCTATATCTATATCTATCTATCTATCTATCTATCTATCTATCTATCTATCTATCTATCTATCTATCTATTTAAATCTATGTGCAAGGGACCCATGCAGTTCAAACCCATGTTGTTAAAGAGTCAACTCTAGTTTTATGTTCTTTTTTATTCAGTTTACTGGGATGACATTGGTTAATAAAATTATATAGGTTTCAGGTGTTCCAATATACGATATATCATCTGTATATTGTAGTTTTATCTTCTTTCTAATTTTAGTACCATTTAATTCTTTCTCTTTTCTGGTGTTTTCTAGAACCTTCAGAGAAAATATTATATGATTTGGAAAATATATTTTTTAAATTTTTTTTATTGATTTCAGAAAGGAAGGGAGAGAGAGATAGAAACATCAATGATGAGACTCACTGATTAGCCACTTCCTGCACACCCCACAGTGGGCACTGAGCCCTCAACCAGGCATCTGCCCTGACCAGTAATTGAAACCATGACCTCCTGGTTCATAGGTTGATGTTTAACTACTGAGCTACGCTGGCTGGGCAGAAAATCATTTGTTTTGTCTCAATATTAGCTATATTGCTTCTGTTACTCTCCACTGAACCTGATGTGGCTTTTGGATGATGATATTTATGTTACATACAGTACACATGTACACATGTAGGTCCACAATTTATTGCTACTAACTTTCTAGTAAAAGTTTCATTGATTGAAATTTTCAGTTTTGATCTTCTTTACCCTCTTTGTCGAATTCCCTGCTGTTCTCCCTTGTCAACTATGTCCATGCAACCTCCTGGGTCTAGCCAGGTCTCTCTGACCATTCTTTACAGTGTCTTTGGAGGGTTCTTTCTCCTTTATACACAGAGGGTTTCCCAGTGTTGTGTCTTGGGCTCACTATTCTTCTCATTCTGTAATTTCTTCTTGAGAATCATAGCTATTTTCAGGCCTTTCACTTCTGCACTTATTCTGATGATCCTAAATTTTTATACCTGGTGTGTTTCTATGCACTTACAATTAACTTCCCACCAGCCCAGAAATCAGGATTTAAAAAAGATTCCCAGGTGATTCTAATGTGCAGCCAAGGTTGAGAATCACTGGCCTAAAGGGATGGTCACAAAGTGTAAGCTTCCTAACTGGCATAAAAGTCACTTCAAATCATGGCTGTTGCTCTCCTCACCGACGTTGTTTCTTTTTTCCTCTTTTGTCCCTTCAGATCCTTAGAGAAGCAAATTCCAGGATAGATGGGGTTAGACATGTAGGAGGAATCCCCGTGGAAGGAAAAGTGGGAGAGAACCAGCAGAAATAGCCTGAGAGAGCTTTTTGACTGCAGTGCAGGCTGAACACTTGTGAAAGGCGAGCAAGAAAAAAGAGATTGAGTGGGCAGCACCTCAGCACAGTTTTCAGAAAACCTTGGTCAGGCCAGTGGGGTGTGCAGAGCAGGAGCGGAGTTTGCCTGTTGGAGAAGTCTCCCTGGGGCAGGAATGGCCTGCTTGTGCTCAGGGATGGACAGGGGCTGCCTCGGGGCAAGTGTGACTCCTTATGAAACTCATGCATCTACAAGTCCAGCAATGGAGGAGGTCAGGAAACTACACTCAAGTAGAAATTCTCTCAAAGGAGAGTTTCTTGGGGAACCTCCATGGCAATATACTTGTGGCCTCACACTTTACAATGCAGCTTCCGTAAACCTCTTGTAATACTCTTCTTCTACGGAGCTGCCTCTTACAGAGCTCCACACACTGGCCTCCACTTCCGACTCTGTCTTCGTTGCCTCTTCCTGCTCCTGACGTTGCGTGGCCAACTGTTCTTCACTCTTGGAATCTTAGCTGAGGAGTAATCGTCTCCAGAACGATTTCTTTACCTCCCACCTCCCAACTGAGCAAATTGCCATTACTCAGTCATTTCTTAACATCGTTGGTATGTTTTGCAATTGTCTGTGCTTGTTTTTGTTTCTGACTAGTCAGTGAACTTTTATAAATAAAGGATTATTAATTCTGTGCCTTCAAGGCATTCATAGTAACTGGTACCCATTTGTTGAATGAATGGCTGTACTTTCTATTAGCCATTTGAAGGGCAAGATGAACCAGATGATTAAACGAGAAGACAGTATGACAGATGGTACTTATGTCATTATGTTTGGTTTAAGAGAGTTTCAGAGCTTTTTAAGTAATAAATATCCTCCTTCCCATATAATAAAAGGCTAATATGCAAATCAACCAAATGGCAGAACAACAGGTTGCTATGATGCATACTGACCACCAGGAGGCAGATGCTCAATGCAGAAGCTGCCCCTTGCTGGTCAGTGTGCTCCCACAGGGGGAGTGCCACTCAGCCATTCAGCCAGTCTCATGGCTGGCAAGCGCAGTGGTGGTGGCAGAAGCCTCTCCAGCCTCTGCAGCAGTGCTAAGGATGTCCAACTGCCGGTTTAGGCCCTCTCCTTGCCTAAGCCATCAGCGGACATCCTCCAAGGACTCCAGGACTGTGAGAGGGCACAGACTGGGCTGAGGGACCCCAGTCCCCACCTGAGTGCATGAATTTTGTGCACCAGGCCTCCAATATGTTTATAATTCTGATTAATTAGGCTCATTTCTACTGAATGTGTGCAGTCTGATACAATGGGAGGCACGATAAGCTTCATGTCAAAAGGCTTGTGTGCAAATCCTGATGTGCTCACTTCTCGGCTATATGACCATGAGACAATATCCTGGCGTCGTCATTTGCCACTTCAATGAGATGGGAATGATAATATCAAGGACACAGAGTAGTGGACCTAGCATGCTGTTTGTACTGCATTCAACTTCTTGCTTTTGCAGAGGTCTGCCTGCTGCCTCCAGTTGTATCAGGGCCTGCGACAAGCATAACTCAATGTTCCATGATTGTTCTGAACTCTTAGGTCATATAACTCTTTGCGGAGAGAACAGGTGATAGGTGTGATTTAACAATTGCACCTCCTGACAATTGCTTGTGCAGTGAGTACAAGTAAATGTATTATTCTGAGAAGTAGTTTTGAACTGTATGGTCTACTGATTTATATCAAGGTAAAATTCTTTTAGAGTTCAACGAGGGAAATAATGGGAAATCAGTTATGTAGGTAGAGAGACCATTACAGGGCTGACTTGATGTCAGAATAGAATCCCAGCTTTCGTTGCGTGGGTAGGAATTATTGAGGCTGCTTTCTTTAAGGCCATGCTTTCCAGTTGCCACTCCATAAATTGTAAGAATGAAAACAGTAATTTTTTTTTAAAGTAAAGATGTTACTAAAATATAAGATAAGTAAAATTACAAAGCACAAAATAGGCAGGCCAAAAAGCAGAATGAAAAAGATACTAAAGTAAGTCTTATTTTAAAAAAGAAAAAGATAACGTAAGAAGTGTAGGCCCACAATTTTCAAATGAAGTAACCTGACAATATGATATAACTGAGAGATCAAAAAGATGAATGAATTTTAAGAATGCAAACAAGAGACCTAGACATTGAAAATGTACAATCTCAGTGGATTAAAATAAGTCAGTGCAGCATCAGATCCCCTCGCAGGAGCACAGTTGCCATAAAGGAGAGGCAGAAAGCCTTGGCCTGTCCTTTCTGCTTGGTGTCTGCAATATTTCCTCAGTGACCATGGAAGGCAGTTTTGATCAGGGAGGGATGCGGCTGCTGCTTTGCCCGTTCCCGCCAGTAGAGGGCAGCCGCACAGAGGTGAGGCCGGGCTGAGCTGATTCAGGGAAAGGAGGGATTCTGTTTGCTGATCTCAAAGGGCCCTGTAGTGTGGTAGCGAAGAGAACCTAATGAGGTGTTCATTTTTTAAGTCACTTCTGAATACTCTGCTTTGGCTTTCGTCCTCTGTATACCGTACTCAGGATTGAGCTGAGGAGTTTATTTTTCTACAACTTTAGCAACTGTAATCTTTTCCTCTAAGCTCCTAGCTTCATTTAGTTCTATTTGCCTGTCTCTCTGTCTGTTTTCTTATTCTTTTCTCATATCCTAAAGCCTGTTTGAGGTCTGGCAAGTTCACTGTACACACACACACACACACACACACACACATACACCCCAACATCCCATATGCCCTCTCATACAAGGCACACACATACTTCCCCCTTTACCCATTATACTCAACCCAAACCCACCCACTTACAGGTGAACACACATAGGTGATCCATACCCTGACCTAGACAGACACACACACACACACACACACACACACTTACTGCCCTTTATCTTCATGCCTTCACTCTCCCTGGAGTGGCTTATCTCCTCTAGACTTTCCCATCCATCATTGCAAAGCTCCCCATCTCCACCACAGATATAGACTGGAATATTGTAAATTTATTGTTTCTTTTCCAGGGAGAATTTTTAAAAAGCTTCCCCCTGTGATTTATAAATAATTAATAACTCCATTAGGAACGTGATGAATAGTGTAACTTTTACTCGGAGATTTTTACGCCCAGTGTTTCAGTGCATTTACTTTCCTGACTGCCCTCGGGCCAGGGAGGTGGGGAGCTCATTCCTCCGGCACTGCAAGTTCTCCCTTGCAACATTTTCCAAAGTGTATCCCTTAGGTTCTCCCAGATAGTGCATGCATTTTATTTTTTAAATCTATTTATTTTTAAAAATATATTTTTTATTGACTTCAGAGAGGAAGGGAGAGGGAGAGAGAAATAGAAACATCAATGATTAGATATAATCACTGATCAGCTGCCTCCTGCACACCTCACCCTGGGAATTGAGTCCATAACCTGAGTATATGTCCTGCTCGGGAATCAAGCTGTGAGCCACACTGGGCAGACAGTGCATGCGTTTAAAAGTGCATTCATCTTTACACTCAACTAGGTTTGATGAATGCTACAGTAAACTGACTTCTGTAATGAAGAGCTCCCCAAAGCATTTCATGTGATAATTTGCTCCGGGCCATGCAAGATTTCCAGTGCATATTTGGTACAAAAATTTATTTTTTCATCAAAACATTACATCTCTAAGCTCAGCGTTCCATGGAAAATAATTTAGGAAATAATGTTCTGATGGCGGTAGTACATTTACCTCTATTCTGCAGAGAAACTGTTTTACAGTTGCCCTCATTGGAGAGTCCAAATTTACCTCAGTGTGTTTTCATCAGATTGACACTTCTTTATATTTTTTGGTCCAAAATATAATAATCAACCAATATATGGTTCTTTAGGGTCTCTTGAAAACCTCAGAACTGAACAATAATTTTTATTATGCTTTATAGTAATATGAGTTTCTGTAAGAGAGTTCTTTGAAAATCAGTAACCTTTATAAAAGAACATAGTGTAATTATGTTTTATTCAAGTGTAGTTTATTTTTATTTTTAAAAAGAGTGGAAAGGAGAGAGGAGGGGGAGAGAAAGAGAAAAAGAGATGGGGGAGAGGGAGAGGGAGAGGATGAGGGAGAGGGAGAGGGAGAGAGAGAGAGAGAAAGACAGAGATATCAAAGACTGAGGAACATGCAACTGAGATACATGTCCCCAGGAATTGAACCCATGCCCCCTTGGTCCATGGGCCAGTGCTCCAACCACTGAGCCAAACAAGCCAGGGCCAAGTGTATCTTTAGTTAGAATAACAGCACTTGTGCACATTACATGGTAATTAAAAGTATCATGAATGCAGAGTGAGAAAGAGACAGAATTCCAGAGGTTACCACTGGGAAGAGTCCTTGCAGATGCAGCTCTCGTATAGACAGCAGGTGTGGTGGGAGCGGCGTACTCCCTTCAGCTTTCCTTGGGGAATCTCAGCTGTAATGATTTGCCTGCAGACATCCACTGTCCTGAGGCCTTCCGTGATTTGTTGAGACTATCTGGAAGTTTCCGAGGGCACAAAGAGACAGGGTCTGAGGAACAGTATTCTGAGTCCAGTAAAATTCACGCTCTTTGTAAGATCCCAGATAGTGCAAATGTGAAGATGGTCTTTATGCCAGAACCTGCCACAGAACAGCTTCCTCCTATTTGCGTAACCTCATGCTCTGGCCCTCTAACCAGTGGTCAAAGAGGGAACTTTGACCAGTAAGTAATTTCCTAGGAAATCCAAGATTCCAGTGGACCTCAGGCCTGGGCTGTGTTTAGTGGGTGCTTCTTTTTTTCTAAGTTGTCACCTGCCTGAACGCATTCCTCAGGAGTTCATAGTCTTTGTGCTGAAAAGAGCTCTCTGTTATGGAGGTTTACATTTTATCAGGAATTAGAGACTCAGATGCCTCAAGCACAACTTCCAGTAAATACCTTAGGGTGATGTGGAGAGGCAAGGCCAGCCTTCACGAATTACAGAGCCCAGGCCGTTTTGTAATGACAAGGTGGTTATTTTATATCACATTTGGGAAAAAATCACACAAGTGTCTTTTACTCTCTCCACACTCATTTTAGCACTAAGCATTCTAGTAAGTGCACATACTAGGTACTGAGCAAAGGTATGGCTACCGACTCTCATTTGCTTTTCTATTATACTAGAGGCCTGATGCATGAAATTTGTGCATGGGTAGGGTCCCTAGGGTCCCCAGGCCTGGCCAGCAATCAGAGCCAATCTGTGGGGTGACCAGCGGGGCAATTGGGGGGCGCCGACTGGCACCTGCCTGGGCCAGCCTGGGCCCTACAGGCTGGAGGCAGCTCCTGCATTGAGGATCTGTCTGCCCCCTGTTGGTCAGTGCACACCATAGTGACCAGTCATTCCACTGTTCAGTGGATCTGCATATTAGGCTTTTATCATATAGAACTTGTAGGTGAGGAAAATAGTTTCATATATATGTAATATACATGGGATATAAATATATGTGTAAGTATGTTGAATATTGAAGGGATAATGAACATCAAAGGAAACAGTAATGGAATGGCAATCCCACCATAGATCCCAGGACTGGAAGACCGTTTTCTCCATCACTACCATGCCGGTCCTTGGACCTCTGAGTGTGCTTGTCCAGTGAAGATGAGCACATTCCTCCTGCAGCAGGCCATTCCACTTTGGTTAACCTTGTTCCTTGTTTTGAGCAGAAGGGGGGTCCCTGGTGGAAACCAGCCACTGCACAAAGTCAGCTTTGCCTCTATTTCATGCCATTACATATCAAACACTTCCTCAGTGTCTCTACTCCTTGATCCCCAGAGAGCGACATTCAGGTTGTGCTCCTATTCCTCTGGCTGTGTTTCCTACCTGTTTGGTTCTTCTCCTTCGGCAGACCCTTGGAAATTGGTATTAACTGGGCCTTCTTTGGCCTGCTCCTCTCATTCTATTTCTTTACTAGTAAGCTATTTGCTACTTTATGTCCAGTTCTCCCAGGAAATTCCCAGATCCTTATTCAGGCTTATACATCTCCTGAATTCTGGATGCATATTTCTGTCCACGTCTGGACATCTCTGTCTACACATTTCCAGACTCATCAAGGGCCAAACTATGCTTAAGTCCTCTATGACACCTTCCTTTAAGGCAGTGGTTCTCAGTCTTCCTAATGCTGCGACCCTTTAATACAGTTCCTCAAGTTGTGGTGAGCCCCCAACCATAAAATTATTTTCGTTGCTACTTCGTAACTGTAATGTTGCTACTGTTATGAATCGTAATGTAAATATCTGATATGCAGGATGTATTTAGGCGACCCCTGTGAAAGGGTCCTTTGCCCCCCAAAGGGATCGCGACCCACAGGTTGAGAACCCCTGCTTTAAGGTAACATCTCTATCTCCCCGTTTATCTAAGCTCCTTCAGAACATGTTGGTATCTCTGACAGAACTCTGTCAGTTAACTGTGACAAATAACACACACAGATCCTTTTGTTGAACACTAGTTTTTTATACAAAAGATGTTAGTTCCTGTGTGAATGTGCCTATTGGATGCTATTTGCCCAGGTTTCCAAGGCACCTGCCATAGGCGCTCCGGTTCTGGGAAGGCGGTGTGATGTGTTCAGCAGTCACCAGATGCATCCCGACTTGTTAGTTACATATCATGTTCTTGCTCCGGGGCCCTCAAGTCTTCCCCTGTCCCCCCAAGAGCTGCACGAAATGGCCTTCCCTTGAAGGCTACACATTTTTTAAAAAATGCCAAGCCACTGTCACCATCTCGTTTGAAAATGTCACTTGAGATAGCCTTTGCCAAGAACACATGCGTCAAACAATGTGTCTCTCCGGGGACTAGATTTAGGGCACGCTGTCTTCCAGAAAGCTGCTACTTTGTCAAGGCCACCTGCAGACTTGTCCGAGGGACCGGCTTCTTCTCCACAGAGAGCCTCGTCCTGGCCTCCGATATTTCTGGTGCAGAAAACAGGGGGCAAAGGCAGTCGCTCTCCTCTGCTGATTTTTTTCTGTTACTCTGCTGCTTTCAGAATAAGATTATCCTGGACCCCATGACGTTCAGCGAGGCCAGGTTCCGGCCATCGCTGGAGGAGAGGCTGGAGAGCATCATCAGCGGGGCTGCGCTCATGGCCGACTCCTCCTGCACCCGGGACGACCGGCGGGAGAGGATCGTGGCCGAGTGCAACGCCGTGCGCCAGGCGCTCCAGGACCTGCTCAGCGAGTACATGAACAACGTAAGTCCTGGGCCACCCGCGCTCACGTCGCGAGGGGGCTCCGGTGTGCGATCTGGCGGCTCTTGGAGAGCATGCGCAGCGTGAAAAGAGGACAGGTGCTCCCCAAAGATAGTCGGGGGAAACCTGATGTCCTCTCTGGAGGCGCCTGATGTCCTCTCAAGATGCAGTTTGGTATGGAAACGATTAGTGGAGAGGAAAATCATTTTAGGGAAACTCTGGCTTTTTCCTTGAGTGATTTCTGGGCTCCTTTAGTGTCTGGCCTTTGATTGAGGTAAAGTTTCCATTGGTGAAAGCAGATGGTTGATGGAAATAACGGAAGAGACCCTGATGTCATCTTTTACTTCTTGTGGAAACCAGCCATTGGACAAAGTCAGTTTTGCCTCTATTTCATGCCATTACGTATCAAACACTTCCTCAGTGTCTCTACTCTTTGATCCGCAGGGTCAAAAGCTAAGGATAGCCACCGATGCTAATCTTCCATCCTAAGAGGCATTAGTAGGTGTCATACGGTTTAAATGTTTCTGTGCGTTTGGGCAAGGTGGAAATGTTCCAGCAGGAGAGTTATTGATTCGTCGTGCGATTAGAAATTCTTAACGAGAGGGTAATTTCCAAGTTTTCCAACGGGTGACAATAGTGTCCGCTTGTATTGCAGCTCAAATAAAAGCTGGCCTCTCCTCCAGTGCTAAAGTGTGTCCGTTCCTGTACAATGAAAACCATAGAAAGGAGATACAATCCATATTCTTTGCTCTGAAAGCCACTGAATCATGTCTGTATTGATTTGCTACATTCATTCAGCTGGTGTGATGTTGTTGATGCCCAGACCTTGCCACCCTGAAAGACCTCACGTTCCTCCTGTGCTGGACTCCCAGGTGTGAGAGAATTTAGGGGGAACATGTAGGTGAGGTGAGAGCTTTACACCACACGTTGAAGGCGGGCCCCGTGTAGGGGTCAGGTAGGGAACCGGGACACCGAAAACCTCTCAGCTTTGGAGGCCAGCCTGCATCCTGTTGGGACACCCGGAGGCAAATTGGAGAGAAACTGCCAGCCACGAGTAGGAGCGCTGCTGCTCCTGCTGGGCTCCCCAGAGGACGTGGAGCCAGGAAACAAAGCGATGTAGAATGTCTTGCAAACTAAAAAAAAAAACAACAAAAATCTGTTTTCTTTTCATGATGACCCTTCAGATTCTTGGATTTTGGAAGAATTGCTCGTTTTCAGGGCACGAAGAATAGATGTGGCTGCCTCCCATGGTATCCCAGATGCTAATGAGGGCTTCTCTGCAGGGCGCTGGATGGCCAGCACTCTCTGCGATACGGGTCTACAGTGCTATGCAGAGGAGAGCTGGGAATGTTGTTCGCTGCTGTCTCCCCCCCTTGAGCGAGTCTTTGGAATAGCAGGTTTAACAAGGAAAGAATGCTTATAGAAGCTGGTACTCTATTTGTTGTTGCTTTTTATGGAATAGCAACGGGCCAATGACCTGTATGTGGAATGTGGTTTTATCTTAACACATGCTGATAATTTCTATGTAAGAAGAATCATTGCCAAAGACAGAAGTAGAAACAGAAGGGTTCTCACTGACGGTTAAGAGCTCAGTGTAAATGAGTCAGAGGAAAAGGGTGTTTCAGGGAACAGAAATGACAGAATGTGATTAAGGAAGAGTCAGTGGATATGTGACTTGTGATTCCCAGTTTGGGGTCTAGAATCCTGCCAACGAGTTTTCAGTGTAAACTCATTCAGATCAGCAGAACTGATGGATTCTTGTGTTTTATGGACTCCGGTTACTTGTCTTTCTTGTGGTTCGGAAATATTTTGTATTTTTATTGAAAACTTGGTTTCTACTTTGATATGGTTAAAGACAATACATAGGTGGTTTTAGTGCTACGTTTCTAAGTGTGCAAATTCTAGTCACATTAAAACATCAAGATCAGAGGCTGAAATAAAACACCTCCTACTGACTTTCATATAAACCGTGTAAAATCTACTTGGACTTACACTTTGGTGATTTTAAGGTTGAATTGGACGTGACTAGACAAGCTCCATAATCTCTATCCAGTACATTCATTTCTTACTGCCACGATGTCAATTTATATTTATTATGGTAGCATCATATATTTATATAAAACATATACCCATCTGTGCACTGATTGAAAAGTCTGCTGATATTAACAGCAACCAATAAATTAGTCAGCTGTGCCTAGGCTGTTACAAAATATTTCTTTTTCAGTATGATAAGCTCTGAGAATAAAGGTACTGTCAAATTTACACCCTATATATTTTCATAAAGAAGACATTAGACTGAGAGAAAAAATTAAGAATGGACACAACTGACATTTCTGGATTCTAAAACTATCCTGATGAGCCCCTGATGAAGATGCAGCTTATGATGCTCACTTATAGGTGAAGCTATTCTCAAATCATATACATGCCAAGTGGCATGGAGCGAAGGGAGAGAGTGCCATGTACTCAGTGACTAGGAAAAGGAAGTCTGCCTGGGGCATGGGTCATGGTCTAGCCACATAGGTTACATTGAACTCAATGGGATTTCAGTTGTGGGTTAGATATTTCCACTAAGGTATGTTTGAATGAATGAATGAATGAGTGTATGTGTGTGTGTATGTGTGATTTGAAGATGTAACAAAAGCTGTGCACTTGAAAGAAACTGTGGTATGAAGCAGAGGGCTGGGTGAACAGAAGCACATGGCAAACATTATAATTGGAATGCAGTCATGCTGGAAGAGACTGCTGGGATAGTTTCAGGCAAGGCCTGTTTGGCCTTAATGTGTTTCTTCAAGTTTATAATGTATCTCAAAGTGAGAAGAGTCCTAAAAATAACCTCTACTTAACTAGAAAGTCATTATTGTACATATGTGGAAGCTAATGGGCAGGAAGCGACTCCTTTTCAAAAGGAAGTGTGGGTGTTGGACTGTTATGCTAAGTACTATGAGTAGTTGCAAATGGTAATGGAGATACAATCTTTTCTGTGGAATTTATCATTTTCTATAGTTTTTTTTTTTTTTTCTGGGGCAGTAAAACTCTTTGTTTCATCACACACACACACACACATGCAATCTTAACAATAACCCCATGATAGGAAACAATTAAACATGTTATTTTATTGATAAAACTTCTGTGGTGGATTCAGATTTAGAAGCTTACAGTCATTCAACAAATATGGATTGTTTGTGTGGCTATTTTGTGCCAGGCATTGCTCTAGGATCCCAGAGATACAGAAGGGAGCAAAATAGATAAAACTATCTGATCTCATGGGGCTTACTTACACTCTAGTTGAGGGAGACAGACAATCAGTAACTCATTACAGCAAGAGTGAAACAGGGGAATATAAAACCTGGAGACGAGGAGCTGGAAGTAGATGGCCTGGGAAGGGTTCACTGAGAAGAAGACGTTCGATCAGAGATCTTTTGGACACGAAGGAGCGCACGGTGAGACGCCTTCCTGTGAGAAGAGCGCCCGGATGTTTGAGGAACCTCATGTGGCTGTTGCAAGTGAATGGAGAGAAACAGGAAATGGGATCTGCAAGGTCACAAGGTGTCAGGCTGAGCACTGTTATGTGGAATCTGACTTTTACTTGCCCCTGGGAAGTGTTGGGCAGAGAACGCTGTGCCTTATGTGTTGAAGGCAAGGGCCTAAGAGCACAAGAGGTAAACAAGCAAGAGGGCAGATGGGGAGACACTGGAATTATTCCTGAGGGGAGGGTGGCTGGGCCCAGTGGTAGCAGTAGAAGTACTCAAATTATCACTCATTCTGAAACAATTTGCTTAAAAAGCAGCCAGTGAGAAGAATGTGTCTGTTGTATTGACATAAAATGGACATGGGAATGTGGAGGACAGTTGCAGCGATCCCAGTCACACTAATATGGTATCTTCAGTTGGTATCTTCATTGGGTTTTGATCACACGGGAAATTCTGATTTACTGATGTAGTAACAATTTGTAAACAGCACACTTTGCAAGGCCTGGACACTCCACCAGATAGATTACGTTTGACAAAGGGAGTTAAGTGGGGGGGGGGGAGTTTCCAAGTTGTATCATCATAAATATCCAAGTATGGATCACATTCTTAAAGATATATAAGACTAGACAAATGTAATACTTATACTAAGGGCTAAAGCTACCTTTAGAAAGTTTTCCTTGCCTTCCTCATTTGTACCTTTTCTTGTAAGAACAATGAGGAGATGCACTAGGCTGTCACTTCCTTGGTAACTAGTCACTGTTGGGCCTGGGGAAACTGAGGAGCAGGCCCGCCTGGACCTTGTATGTGGAGCTGTGCTGCGGGGTCAGTGTTCTCTGCATAGACACTGTGCATTGCTCTGGGCTATTTTTTAAAGACTCCCGCAGAACTACAGTGTTCTTAAACAAACGTACAATTACAGTTTACCCGTTTGCATAGTGATGGCAGAGAATCAGGTGGCCTTAAGTGATGACTCGCTGGTCTCTGCTGTGTAAAAATGTGGCAGGTTATTTTTTATTGTATTTTTATAAATAATAGAATGGTCTATTTTTCAAAATATATTAAATCCAACTTTCTTTCAAACCACCTGAAGCACATCAGTGAATTTCTGGGGACCATTTGTAAACCACTAATATGAAGCACAGGTTAAAAGCACATGAGGACAAATGGATGTGGAAACACACACACACACACACACACACACACACGTTATAAGTTCCTGAAGTGCCATTGTCATAGCCTTTGCTGCGGAGTGGAATTCAATGCACAGGGGGTTTCTGATAGGTATTATTTGCGAGGTTGAGGTCCCTCCAGCCTAATTCTGGGGCTCCCCCCACACCAAGGCTCCAGCAAAGAACACCATGTGAGTAACGCGTGAAGTGACACCCAGGGCTGGGGGGACTCTGAAAATAGTGAGCTTTCACACTTTTTATTTGTTTCTTTAATGGTCAGAAGAACCATATGTTCATTGAAAAGGACAGGAACATGAAGTAAGAAGAAAAACTCATTCATAATCTCCTCCCCTAAATATAATCATTGGTAATGATTTTGTATTATCTTCCTAATGTTTTTAAACTTATATGACTGATCCATTTATACACAACCACACACATGTCCATTATGCCTTGAGTTTCAAAAAATGAACTCGTTGTAAATGGTGTTTTGTAAGCTGTTTTCTTCACTTAATGTATCATGAATATGCTGCCATTTTAATAAACATGCTATAACCTTATGTTCACTGGCTACATAGCATTTTATTATGTAAATATCTGGTCATTCATTTAGAAGCAGTCCATTTTGAGAGTGTTTTTTTACAGAAGGGTGTTGGAACAGCCGTGCAGGGAAGGCCCTGCAGGCTGGAGGTGCTGATTGAGACCTGAGGTGCAACCCAGGAACTGAGCGACCACACAGCTCTGCAGCTCAGATGCTTTAAGACGGGATCTCTGAAAATGTTGTGCAATGAAAATTTCATTATGTGAAGAACTTTTTAATGCCTCGGGTCCTACTTAAAACTCTCTCGTGTGTATTTATCTGTAGTCTATATAAATTTGTTTTTCATTTACTAGAATTTCTCTAAGTGTGCTATAAATAGTACTGCCAAGAGGGGTCCAGAACAAGTAATGCACAAGTGGGTTTGATGTAGAGTCCCAGAGAAAGCAGTGAAAGCTTGTGAAAGGAGTATCATCAGAAAGATAATTTTGTCCCGGCCCAGCGTGACTCAGTGGTTGAGCGTCAACCTGTGAACCAGGAGGTTGAAGCTTTATTCCAGGTCAGGGCACATGCCTGGGTCGTGAGTTCAGTTCCCAGTGTGGGACTTGCAGGAGGCAGCTGATCAATGATTCTCGCTCATCACTGATGTTTCTCTCTCTCTCTCTCTCCCTCTTTCTTCTTCTCTGAAATCAATAAAAATATATTTTAAAAAATCAGAAAAATGACTTCGTTATAGAAATAATTACATTACCAATTTCTCCCGGACAGGAAGATAGTAGAAAGACTGAAAAGTTGTTATCACTGGAGAATAAAGCTAATTATTGGTTAAACATAAAATTTGTTTCCAGTATTATCTAGGCCTTCTCATTTCTCTACTTTCTGTTAAGGTGCAAAAGAGGGGGTGAAACTCATAAATGTCAGTTCAGCTAATAATAAGCTTCTCTATTAAAACTTTTAGTTTAAAACAGAATACCAAGTAATGTTTTAAAAAAACACTTGTGAGCCATAGTGACACAAATGTTGCCCAGACCTGCCCATACTGATCCTCCACCTTAAGGGGGAATTAAGGGTTGTCTTAATGGGATTGGTAACTTCATTCAAGGGTAAGATGTCTAATATTCCATATTTGGTGCCTGCGGTGAGAAAGTTTGCCTTGCCTTCCTCATCTGCACCTTTTATCACTCGTTCTACTGTTGCCCTTCGAATATGGTCAGTGCCCTCATCTCTATTAATGCTGAGCTTCAAATTCATCTGTGCAAGTATGCTTCTCCAATAAAACCTTTGCTCCACGAAGAGATGGTTTTCAAACTCCTTTTTAGTTGGCATTTCTTACTGAGGCATTGAAACAGTACAATGAGGTTACCAACCCTTTCTCTGAGCTCTAAAACTGTCCTTTGAATCCACTCTCTGTAGGTAATGTGAGTGGGAGGGAAGTCTTTGGGTTCTGCATGGCATTTGCATCCTTGAATTATGGCACTTGCAATCCATTTGCTGACATTTCCAGGTAGCTGTCACTGTGACTCCCAGAGGTACATGGAGATCAGTATAGAGTCATGCAACATTTTATGTTTTTCTTACCTCTCTTCTTCTTATGTTATTATTGCACTTCCTTTTGAATGGCGTTCCATTGGGTTTGCTGTCGTGGGATCTCAGAAAGCCAAAGGAGTGTATGGATGGGCATGCTGGGAGCCACAGACTCAGGCCCAGGCAGTGGGAGGATGTCCAGCCCTACTAATAGGACACATTTCCTGGGGGGGATAATGAGGGTGAGAGCATGAGAGAGATTGTGTCAGCATCAAGCATCCCTCAGAGCACGAGGGTGCCGTGCGAGGCTCCAGGAGGAGATCCAGCCTGGCAGGTGGTTGGTGGCATTGGGGTCATCCGGACATAGCATCCACGGTAGCTGTAGAGCACAGGTGTAGGTAGCATCCAGGCCCCATGGGAATGCGGCAGATCTCCTGGATCTTAAAGAACCCAGGATGGCACCCTTATCCTGGTGAGGGACTTAGGCCCTTTGAAAAGTAAATCATGCCATACGCATGTTTACTATTACTCATTATCAGCTTGTGACATACAGTTAAATGACTTATATGATTCCAGGACAGATGGGTCTAACTAGATTTGTTTTCCTTGGATCGTCAAGGTCAATTCTCGATGCAATCTCACATTCCAGTGGCTTGGCCAGAAGAAGTCCTTTCTATGTAAACTTCCCCAGGATGGGTTTTGTTTACCAGCGTTAGAAGCCTGTGCTTTTTAGCCAGCTGTACCCAAATTCAAATACCAGTCTTATCCCTTGTTATTCACATAAGCTTAGGCAAGGTGTGCCTGGACTGGGCTAGTCCTCCGCTGGTCCCTGAACAGGGATGCACCTGGCTGGTTGACCCTGCCTGGATGAATGCTAGTACTGTGAGCACCACTATTACCACAGCCAGGAAACAAACAAATGACAGCACTTATAAAACGAGCTTGTGTTTAGAGAACTTGGGGAAAACTGACTGAGACTACACTCCTGGGAAACAAGAAAGGTAAACAACAGGGGGACCAGGCCCTTTAGCAGTTAGAAGTTGGATGCAGAGCAGCTTGTCTGAGTTAGTAGAGATGCCTTCCTTTTCCCGGTCCCTCAGGCTTCGAAGAGACAAAGGCCAGGTTCTTCATTAAACAGGTTATCTCTCATGGCGACCTGTTGGCTGGATATCACTCACCTTCTCCACCATGGACTTCTGTAAGGAAGTCTTCTTGGTGATGGAAAGAAACCAATTTATCAAATGAAATGGGAGATGAGAGTAACAACAAGCCTTAACAACAAGATTAAGTCCCATACTTAGAATTCTAGGTAAGAATTCTCCCCTTATCCAAGGCACCCCTTCACAGGGTCCTTGAAAGTTGTTTCTGAAATCTACACGGTCAATAAATATGATGAGGAAGAGGAAGTAGTGTTAGAAGACAGTTAACACAGGGGCTGTCTGCAACAGTCGGTGAGCAGGGGTGCTGACAGAGCTGACTGCCGAGTCATCAGATTTGGCCATCCCAGGTCAAACAGCCCAGACAGCACAATCCATCAACTGATCATCTTTGAAGAGCCTTCCTGGTCCTTCCAAGAAAACCTCTCAGAACTGTCAGGGAGAGCAGGAGGCTGCCCTCCACCACCACACTCATGGGTCTGGATGGACATTTTCTTTGTGTTTCCAAAGGACGTGGGAAACCCAGAACTCCGGATTGCTTGTTCTTGGCTGGGCTGTGCCAAGATAAGCTCGAAGGCCTTTTCGTTCGTGTCTCCTGCTGCCTTGAATCCATCCTGAAGAGTCTCTTTTGTTTCATGTCAGAAATTGTTGCACTCTAAGGACCAAGTGTTTCCCGGGTAGAGATGCCCCCCTGTGCTTCACGCACACCCAGCCCTTTGCTGATGCAGCGACTCTGCACTTACCATCCATCTGACAGAAGCTTCTTTCTCAAACGTCGCATGGATGGCTCCTTCTCTTCAGATTCAGCTCGAAGATGTTGCTCTTAATCACATCAGTGTATTGATTTATGTTCGAGCCCCAGCCAGCCTCCAGAATTACATCATCTCTCTGTTTGTGTTTGTTATGTCTGCTCCTCCACTGAAATTTAAACTCATGAGACAGATCTTATCTTGTCCACAATCCCCAGGGTCTAGAGTATCTAGTCTGGGACAGTAAATAAGTATTTTTGGAATTCCCTCTCAGTCTTCAATAATGATGATGACAATAATAGGAGGAGGAGGGAGAGGAGGAGGAATAAACAGAAGGACAGCAATATAACCCATATGTTTTTAGTTTATTGAGTTCCGTGTTTTGGAACAAAATGATTCACCTTTTTTTTTTTTTCCTGTTCTACTACCTAGATGAAACTGTAGGTAAGTTAGCCAAGGTTAACTCCACGTGGCTTCTTCATGACTCACTTTGAAGTTCTAGACATTTCCCTATAGTTAAAGCTATATGTTGAAGCCCTGGCAGAGGCCCACATCAATTCTTTCTAGAAAGGCCTAAAATAATCTTAATACCTCTTGGTAGATACAAAAATAATATGAAACATGTCCCTTGCTTGCTTTTCAGATCACAGAGCTCCATCTAGCAGTGCACTCCAGATTCTGCCATTGCCTGGTGTTTCCTCCAGGCTCAGCTGTTTGGGCGGGACTTTCAGGGGAAGTATAGGAGGGGCTGGGAGCTGCCGGGCCATTTTCAGTACTGTAGAATTCTGCAGGCTGAACCTGAGAACTTTAGAAATTACTTAACTTATCACTTCTTAAAAGGCATGAAAGAGTTTTGTGGATGTACCAAAGAGAGAAATTAATAGAAGCAAAGAGCTGACATATAGCTGTCAAAAATTAGAGAGTGTCACGCTGGCTGGTTTGGCTCAGTGGATAGAGTGTCATCCCGAGGACTAAAGGGTCCCAGGTTCAATTCTGGTCAAGGGCACATACCTTGTTTGCAGGCTTGATCCCTGGTCCTGGTTAGGGTGCATGCTGGAAGCAACCAGTCAATGTGTCTCTCTCACATGGATGTTTCGATCTGTCTGTCTCTCCCCCTCCCTTCCACTCTCTGTAAAAATCAATGGAAAAATATCCTCCAGTGAGGATTAACAAAATAAATAAATAAAAATAGGCACTGTCCCCCGAGGCGCAACTCTGACTCCAGAATCACAGGGTGGGGCTGATCCTCTAAGTGTAGCAAGTAATTTCTCTCCAAGCAGGCGGGTTAGGGAAAGCCTGATGTCATAAGTCAGTGCATCAAAATCAGAGTTGTTTATTCAATCTCGCATAGGTTGAAAATGGGTTATGTATTTTGTTTTTTGGGTTTTTGTTTTTTGTGTGAATGCGGATAAATACTTTTGTAAGAAAGCGTCTAGGGCCCTAGCTGGTTTGGCTCAGTGGATAGAGCATTGGCCTGTGAACTGAAGGGTCCCAGGTTCCATTCCGGTCAAGGGCACATGCCCTGGTTGCCAGTGGGGGTTGTGCAGGAGGCAGCCAATCAATGGTTCTCTTCATTGATGTTTCTATCTTTCTCTCCCTCTCCCTTCCTCTCTAAAATCAATATATATATATAAATTTTTTTTTAAAGAAAGTGTCTAGGGAAGTCTTTCTGAGCTGTAGATGCCTTGCCCTGGACACTCAAATGTTCAGAGAAGACTTGGGAAGCCTGGGTGGCTAATCACTTCTTTGAATGCCTTAGAAATATACTAATACAAGCAAATCTGAACCACCATCTCCCCTGTAATCTGTTAATTGAAGGGTAGCTGTTCTTTTTCAAAGCTCATCTCCCTCAACACACCTCTTCCTACACGTCTACTCCCCCATTTGTACAAAGACAATTTATCATCCTTGGAAGGACTGTTCTCAGTAAGTGCCAGGACTAGAATAGTCAGTCTCACAGATTATTATAAATGCCCTTTCCTAACAGTATAATTGCTGACTTCAGTTTCTACTAATTCTGCAGGTTTGGCTGCAGCTGACAGATTTATAGCATCAATCCAGAGCTTTGCTTTTAGCAGCTCACACCTTGAAGTGAGCTTTTGTTCTGGGTTCTTTTGGTGACTGTTCTAGGGTACTGTTTTCCAGAGGAAGCTGCATTTTGACTGATTTCCCTTTTTAGATTAATTAACTTTTTAACTGATTTCTTAGAGGAAGGGAGAGGGAGATAGAAACATCAATCATTGATCGGCTGCCTCCTGCATACCTCCAGCTGGGGATCGAGCCCTTACCCGGGGCATGTGCCCTGACCAGGAGTCAAACCCATGACTTCCTGGTTCCTAGTTCAATGCTCAACCACTGAGCCATGCCGGCTGGCCTCCCTTGGGATCCTTAAATCTGTCTAGGTATCAGAACCACATAGGAGATTTTGAAAAACCCATATTGTAAGCCTCACCAGTTCTCAAACAACAGAATCCCCAGGGGCTGAGCTTGGGTATCTGTACATTATTAGCAAGTTTCCCAAGGGATTCTCATGCCTCCAGTCTGTACCAGCCTTGGACAAGGCCAGCCTTGGGTCAACAGCATAGATTCAGAGACACGTGCCAGAATTTTCCTTTTCTTCAGTTTCCTCAATAGCATTTTCAAAGTGTTATTATTTATCTTCATCCTCCAAATCATCTTCCCCCAACCCCTCTGCCAGAGAACCAGGAGGAACCTTGCAGTGTTTCCATTTCCATCCTCTTTTCCCCCTAAAATACCTCAGGAACACAACTGTGATTGGCATTCTATGTGGAATTCATCTTAGTAAGAAGAAGAAGGAGAAGAAGACAGCATCAGCTATTTATTATTCATCTGCACACTTGGGGGTTAGGAGGCATCCATTATGTGTTCAGTCTGGTGGCTAATTTCACACTTTTGATCCTTGTTAAATAGACACACTAATCTTTGGGGAGAGCTGTATTTTTCTATATCCATGAGGCATTCACAAATAAAAATTATTCCCGGAACTTCATCTTATCATAGACATGGCGTCTTTTTTTCACCATTGGCCTAATTTTATGCTCTTATCTCTTCTTTTTTTTCCCCCCTTTCCCTCCTCTATTAGTTTTGCTTCCACCATTGGTAAAATCTATAAAACATATCTCTTCTTTATTTCTGCTTTATTTTTTAGGTTTTTTTTTTTTAGGATCTTAAAGAACCACTACTTATTTTTTCCTAAAGCCTCTGTTTTCTGATTTCAGGCCCTTTAGATGAAAACAAGCAACAAGGTATCTGCAAATTATCAAATGGCTAACGACATAGGGTAACAGCTGGAACCCAAATTGGAATTTAGGTCTTTTGCTTCATTTGATTTTTTTCATTATTTTATATACTACTAGAGGCCTGATGAATGAAATTCGTACAAGAGTAGGCCTTCCTTCTCCCAGCTGCCTGCACCAGCTTCCCTCCAGCACCCAGGATCTGGGCTTTCCTCGTAGCCCAGCTTTGTCTGGGAGGATGTTCAGTCTAATTAGCATATTACACTTTTATTATTATAGATATTTTAGTCGACTTAGATACAATATGCTTCCATGTAAATCCTACATCTCTTCCCTAATATTTCTTTTGATCCCTCAAGGTTAGCTGCATAGTACTCTGGACAGATCTTCCTACTTTTTCAAGCATCTCTAGATCCTAATAGATCCCTTTAAAAAACTTAATAGGAAGCAGACCACAGTGACTTAATGTTAGACAGCCACCAGAATTCTGCAATGAGGGCCCCAAAATGACCCTTTGTTGGCAGGATTAAGCGCTGGTGTATCAGCTTTCCCACAAGTGCCCAGGTGTTCAGAGCAGTGGCTCTGCTCTTGACTCTCCATGTCTGTCCAAAGACCTGCCTTTACCCTTTTTCTGACAAAAACTCTTTAGCTGTCTATTGGATTAGGAGAGAGCATTTTGGGGGTGGGGGGGTCTAACTGCTTTTAAAACATTATTGATTTTAGAAAGAGAGAGAGAGAGAGAGAGAGAGAGAGAGAGAGAGAGAGAGAGAGAGAGAGAGAGAAGGGAGAGGAATGTGGATCGGCTACCTTCTGCACACCTCATACTGGGGGTCCAGCCCACAACCTGGGCATGTGCCTGACCAGAAATCCATCCCGAGTCCTTTGGGCACTTAGGACAGCAGTCAACCAACTGAGCCACACCAGCAGCTTTTTATATGAAGTTTCAAGAAAGCATCTCATTTTTGTTTTGTTTTGTTTTTAAATATGTTTTTATTGATTTTTAGAGAGAGAAAATGAGAGGGATAGAAAGA
>PVJC01015593.1:0-34835 GCA_004026665.1 Murina feae | reverse complement strand
CTATGGTAAATTGTGCTGCTATGAACATAGGGATGCATATGTCCTTTCTGACTGGTGTTTCTGGTTTCTTAGGATATATTCCCAGAAGTGGGATCATAGGGTCAAAAGGGAGATCCATATTTAATTTTTTGAGGAAACTCCATACTGTTCTCCACAGTGGCTGCACCAGTCTGCATTCCCACCAGCAGTGCACGAGTGTCCCTTTTTCTCCGCATCCTCTCCAGCACTTGTCGTTTGTTGATTTGTTGATGATAGAGATTCTGACAGGTGTGAGATGGTACCTCATTGCTGTTTTGATTTGCATCTCTCAGATGATTAGTGACTTTGAGCATGTTTTCATATGTCTCTTGGCTTTTTGAATGTCCTCTTTTGAAAAGTGTCTGTTTAGGTCCTTTGCCCATTTTTTGATTGGATTGTTTGTCTTCTTTTTGTTAACTTGTATGAGTTCCCTATAAATGTTAGAGATTAAACCTTTATCAGTTGCCAGGCGCCTTTTGTGTGTGTGTGTGTGTGTGTGTGTGTCACCACTGGGGACCTGCCCTCAGCTGCATCTGAGGCTCGGAGCAGTCCTCCTGTGTGTGTCTACCTGCTGGGGGCCTGCCCCCAGGCTTAGAGCAGGCACCCCCTCTATGTTGATCTCTCAGATTCTTGCCCTCCCCTGCATGTTCTTCTCTTTTTTTGAGCTGTGGCCAGGGCTGGGTGCTGCCTGCCTCCCAAGCTTGCCTACTGCCCATCTTCCTCCAGCCACCAGGAAGCAGGGAAAACCCTGCCTTGTGGTCAGGCCAGCCTTTTCCTGCTCCCTGATCCTTGGAAGGGACCTGGGGAGCCGCCAAGCAGGCCCCTAGCCCCCAAGAACTTGCTTTCCCGCTCCCCAGTGCCCCCCAAAGGGCCTGGGGAGCCATCAAGCAGGCCGCTGACTCTTTCCCACTCACCAGTCCCCTGCTGCCTTCCTTTCCCACTTCCCGGTGCCGCCAAGGGGTCTGGGGAGCTGCCAAGCAGGACACCGGCCACTTCAGCCTTGCTTTCCTGCTCCCCAGTGCCCCGCAAAGGGCCTGGGCAGCCGCCAAGCAGGCCAAGACGCCCCCGCTATCTCTTTCCTACTCACCAGTACCCTGCTGCCTTGCTTTCCCACTCCCTGGTGCCCCGCAAAGGGCCTGGGCAGCTGGCAAGCAGACCCCCAGCCCCCACCGCCTCTTTCCCACTCCCCGGTGCCCCGCAAAGGGCCTGGGCAGTCGCCAAGCAGGCCGCCAACCCTGCTGCCTCTTTCCCACTCGTGGGTCCTGGGTCCTGCGCTGTTCCACCCTGCAGCCGCTCTGTGTACTCAGGAGGTCCCTCCGTCCGGCCTGTGCCCTCTCACAGTCTGGGACCCCTCTGGGGATGTCCACCTGCTGGGGTGCCTGACCAGCCTGGGTGAGGGGCTGATGGCTGTGTGCAGGCTGGCCAAGCCTCCCAGTAACGTCCCTCACCCCATTGGGTTGTAGCCAGCATGGGTGACGGGCTAATTGGTGCTTTCAGGCTTTAAGGCTGCCCACAGCTCCCATTGACCCAATGTCCCAGCAAGGCTGGCTGGACACAGGTTTCTGAGGTTTGTTTATCTTCTATAATTGATGCTGTTCCTTTAAGCTGAGCCTGGGCAGGTAACGAAGCCTCCTCTCTGCTTCACCTGGCGGTGTCTATAATGAGACAATGTTACTCTTAGGCCTGCTGTTTCCTTCAGCTCCCAAGGATTCTATGATTGTTATTATGTTGCAAATGTGTGTTTCGCTAGAGCCAGTTTAAGCAGAGCAGAGCGGGCGCAGTTTCACTTTCACTCCTGCCGCAATGGAAGCTGCCATTTATTCAGGTCCATGAGTGGCGGCCGCCATGTTGGCTGGGCTAATTTGCATACAGCCGCTCTGATTGGCTGGTGGGCGTGGCTTACCCCATCTCGGAGAAACCATTAATTTCAATATTACTCTTTTATTAGTTAAGATGGCTATAGATTTCTGGGCAGAGAAGGAAGCTAACATATTCTTGTGAAGCAAAGATAGTTAGTAGGGTAAAGATAGGGGAGACAAAAGTCGGTCTACAGTTGTACTTGAGAAGCTCATGACTGGTTCCATGCTAATCAGAACCAAAAGTCTATATGCTGATGGTTATACTTTAAACAATTTCTTTGGGGCCTACTTTGGCCTGTCTAAAGTCAGGGGCTGGTGCAGTCTCTCAGAGGGCATGAAACCTGGTGAAGAGGGACAGCTCTAGTCCTTTTGTGACCATTGTCACAGCAGCACTTCTTTCTGAAAAATGAGGCAAGTCCTGTTTGCAGGAACCGGTGTGTTACTGGGGAGAGCCAGGATCCAACAGCAACAAAATGAGCTGGAGTCCTTGAAATTACTGTGTTTTGTTCCTTTATCAGTGCATCACCTTCATGGCCTCCCCTGCAAACCACATGCAGGCACATGCAAACAGACACTCATGTTCACACACACAGGCACATTACATACTCCCATCAGTCCCTCTCATAAAATAAATTCTCAAAGTAATGTAATATCAGGATGAGATGGGGCTTTTAAGGCTGTGCTAATTACCACTTCTGTGTTGCAAATTACCCCAAAACTTAGCCCTAAAAACAAGCATTCATTATCTCATAGTCTGAGGGTCAGGGAACTGACAGTGCCCTGTTGTGGGTGCTTCTGGCTCAGAATGTCTCACAAGTTTTCAGTCAAGGTGTCATCTGAGGTGTCATGATCTCAAAGCTCCCCTGAGGGGAGGATCTGCTTCTACTCTTAGTTATAAGGCTGTTGGCAGGTCCCAGGTGCCCACAGGCTTATGTCAGTGTCAGCTCCTTCCACAAGGGTTCCCTAGGTCAAGTGAGGGAGAGCGGGCATCTAAGATGGAAGCCAGCTAATCTCAAAAGTGACTTTCCATCACCTCTCAGCATCCTGTTGTCTAGAAGTGAGTCACTGAATCCAGCCTATGGTCAAGAGAAGGGGAATGCACAAGGGCATGAACACGAACTAAGAGGAGGGAGTCACTGGGGATTCTTTTAAAGCTGGTGACCATAGAGCTATCCAGTTCAACCCTCTAGGCAACTACACCTCTGCTGTATTTGAATATCTGCTGTACAGGAAGCTTAGGCACTTTTGAGGCAGCTTTTCCCATTTTTAGGCTTTCTTGAGGTCAAACCATAAAACTTGTGTTTTTATAGTGACCATGTTTTTTCTGTGACTGCCCAGCCTCTTTCCTTTCTGGTACAGCATTCCACTTTTCCATTGAGGCTCTCTCCTCCCCTAGCCTTAGCCTGGTTTTGGGGTGGGTGGAGGACCAGTCCTGGACAATATCCCAGAATTTGTATCTTCTTGGTGATTGGCTAAGGAACGGGTGCATGCCTCAAGTTGATCGAGTTTACTACCGTGGGATCTCTTTTTTTTCTGTGAGCCTCCTCCCTCTCTGCCCCTGCACCTTTAATGCTTTTTCAAGGGTCAGCTATAATTCTTCTTCTGCAGACCACTGTTGGGCTACCCCAGCCACTTTGCCCCAACCACAGAGAACTGGAGGTACCCAGGCATTTTTATTACCCTCCTAATGTATTTTTTAAAAATAATTTTGACCAGCTTTTTTTAAAAAAAGGCTTTTATTAAACTACTAGGAGCCCAGTGCACAAAAATTTGTGCACTCAGGGTGTGGGGGGAGGTCCCTCAGCCCGGCCTGTGCCCTCTTGCAGTCTGGGTCCCCATGGGGGATGTCCACCTTCTGGCTAGCCTGGGTGAAGGGCTGATGGCTGTTTTCAGGCTGGCCAAGCCCCCAATAGGGGTGTGGCCAGCCTGGGTGAGGGCCTGATGGCTGTTTTCAGGCTGCCCATAGCTCCCATTGACCCAACGTCCTAGCAAGGCTGGCTGGAATCAGGTTTCTGGGGTTTATTTATCTTCTATAATTGAAACATTGTTGCCTTGAGCAGAGGCCTGGCCAGCCTAGACAGGTAGTTTCAACTCCATTCCTGGGGCAACAGAAGCCTCCTGTTTGCTTTAGCTCCGTGGCTGCTGGCTGCCATCTTGGCTGGGTTAATTTGCATACAGCCACTCTGATTGGCTGGTGGGGGCGTGGCTTGGCTGGTGGGTGTGGCTTAGGTATCTCAGAGTGATGATTAATTTGCATATTACTCTTTTATTAGATTAGATAATTCACATAACATACACTTCACCTATTTAAAGTACAATTCAATGGATCTTAGTATATTTACAGATATATACAACTATCATTACAATCAAGTTTAGAACATTTTTATCACCTGAAAAAGAAACCCTATACCCTTTAGCTATTACCCCTCTGTCTTCCTATTCTTTAATTTATCCCTCAGCAATTGCTAATCCATTTTCTGTCTCTATATGTAAATGTACCTTTTCTAGACCTTTCCTATATATTGGATCATATGTGGTAGCTTGTGACTAGATTCTTTCACTTGGCATAATGTTTTCAAGGTTCATTCATATATGGCATGTACCACTGTTCTACTCCTTTTTGTTGCTAAATCATATCCTATTGTACAGATATACTACATTGTGTTTATTCATCAGTTGATGGGCATTTGGGTTGTTTCTACCTTTTGGCTACTATGAATATTGCTGTTATAAACATCCATGTGTGTGTTTTGGGGTGGACATATGTTTTCATTTCTCTTGGGTATATTCCTAGGGGTAGGATTGGCTGGGTTATAAGAAAACTATTTTCATGGTTTGAGAAACTGCCAGACCATTTTCCAAAGTGGCTGAATCATTTATATTCTCACAAGAATTGTATGAGGGAACTGATTTTTCCACATCCTCACCAACACTTGTTTTATCTTTTTTTCCTAGCCATTCTAGTGGGTACAACATGATATCTCACTGGGGTTTTAATCTACATTTTCTTGATGACTAATAATGTGAAACAATTCATTTTCATGTCCTTGCTGCATATCTTCCTTGGAAAAAATGTCTATTTTGGTGTTTTGCCTATTTTTAAATTGGGTTTACCCACCTTGTTGACCAATAACCTTTTTGTGTGAGAACATGAAAGTCCAGCTGTATTCCCTTAGGTTGGGACAACCCTGAGGCATGAATTTATCTCCAGAACTTCTCTCAAGAATCAGGTAGAAGCCATCATGGTGAGACTCTTGCCTTCTTCCTTTCCTTATTGAATTCCTCTGGGAGTGTATGGTAGGTTGTCCTGAAAACTGGCTGCCTTCAATTTCTTCCCTGCCTGTTTACACATTTCCTCTCCTGCCCCACTGACAGGCCAAATCTCTGCCTCTATCTATTTGAATCTGGGCTGACCAGCACAACCCAGCAGGAATGATCTTGCCATTTCTGGACCTAGCCCAGATCTTAGGCAGTTTCCATGTTCTCTCTTGAGTAGACTATGTAGGAAGACCAGAGAATCTAATCCAGCCTCTTGGTTTTCAAAGTTTCTTAGATAAATTCAGAATTGTTTTAGTATAAACATTTGTCTCTCGTTGAAAATTAGTTTCTCATTGTAGAAAATCTGGAAAATACAAAAAAAATGGGGGTGGGATGAATGGGTGGAAAACAGGATTTTCAGAGCAGTGAAAATACTCTGTGAATCATAATTTTGGAAGCATGTCTCTGTACATTTGCCCAAACCCATAGAATTAAAACATTAAGAGTAAACCCTGTGGTAAACTATGGACTTTGAATGGTAATGTGTTAATGTAGGTTCATCCATTATAACAAATGTGTCACTGAAGGGGGATGCTGATAATGAAAGAAGCTATGCATGTGTGGAGACAGAGGATGTTTGGGGTATCTCTGTGCCTTCCTTTCAGTTTTGCTGTGAACTTAAAACTGCTGTAAAAATAAAGTGTTTTTCTTTTAAAGAAACAAATAACAAAAATCACTGGTAATGTACTTTTCAGTGGTACATATTGCTAACATTTTGGTATATATCCCTGCAGTTTTGCCTGTGATAATAAATTCATATCTAGCCATCATTTGTCTACCAACCAATTTATCTTTATGTATTTTATAAAAAAAATGTTTGGCTTGATTTATATGTACTTTTTCAAACTCTGTCAAATTTCTGACCAGGGTCATTATTCTCCTGGTCTTAGAAGCTAGGTATGACACTCTGAGAAAAGTGTTAGAAGGTATTTGATTTCAAGATTTATAAATTAAGAAAGCATGGGAGAGGGAATAGTGAGGGAGGTGGGGGGCCATGATTTCCCTCTTAAGTAAAACTAAACTCTCTGATCCTTAGCATACCCGGTATCTCCATCTTTTCATTCTCAAACTGTTATGTTTTTCATCTTCAAAGGACCTGTTTTTAAGGGAAAGGAAGGCATGAGCTGCAGACCTTCATCATGTGAAAGCACTTACTCAGCAGATGCCCCGTTGCCTAAAACACTTAGTCTAAATAAGCAGACAGACGACCAACATATATCTGCAAGTTGTAGACATTGAAACTTTAAGATAATGAGTTCTGCTTCAGGTAGCACAGGGTGAAATAAAATCACAGAAGCCTCTTCTCAAACATTGACTGGAAGGCCTGGGGGTTAATTGCATGGATGAGAATGGAGGTGCTGGGTACAGTAGGTTAGAAGGCACTGGCTGATGCCTGGCTGTGGGCCCCATGCGGGAGAGCCGCTAGTCCGTCAGCAGCATGTCCTAAGTGAAGCCCACGAATCTGTAGCTCCAGAGTTATACGAAACAGAGTCATTGATGAAACACCTGTTAGGACGACGAGGGTGTGAGCACAGGCCAGGGGAAGAGAGTATACTGACAAGTGTAAACTCTTGTAGCTGTGAAGACTCAACATAAAGTTGATTCAAATTTATCTGTAGTGGGAATCTTGAATGTAAAATTCAAGGGAATCTGTTTTGCCACCTTCTTGTGACAGCATAAACATAGCAAATGAGTTAAAGGTAAGTCTCATTGGGGGACTTAATGCGGTGGTTAAGTTCTTCACCTTGTGGATATTGAAAATGTCATTTGTGGCATCTAAGCTTAGAGAGTGGAGGCACGGGGCTCTCAGTGGAATAAATATCTGCTTCCCTTCCTTGCTCTCTTCTGGCACGAGAAGGCTGGTCTCTTTTTCCTTGTTGGAGGATGCTGGCTTTGGGGCTTGCCAACGTTCCTTACACTCCTATGTCTGCTTGTTGGCAGTGTCATATTTTATAGATTCTACAACTTATGTCCAAGTTCCCTGCCATTAATCATCAAAGCCTACCATCTTCACATTTCTGAAATATAATGCAATGAATTTACATCCACTGAAACAAACGCCTCCTGGCTGCTGAAATGCTGTGAAAGAAATACGTGTTTCTGGCACATCGTCTGATTGTATGCAATTCTACCAAGAAAGAATAACCGTCTCAGCAATAGCATCCACTTTTGTTTTTGAGGGAGAATTTTTGCAAATCTGGGATGGTTGTGACATTAAGTAGAAAGACATTTGACATTACCAGATGACTATTGACCTTGGCTGGCTTCCCAAGCTTAATGGAGGTGCGTGACTGGTTGAACGAGCTGGGTATTGTGACAAATTCCCTGACTGTGCTGGTTCACCTCAACTACTCTTAGCATTTGGACAAAATAATGTCCAGATCCTATGATATGCAAAGATAACAAATGCAGGTTAGGAACTAGTAAAATGGAGATGCATGTCAGATTTAGGGCTTTCTTCAGAGAATACATCCCAATCACAAATATTTAGGACTTACTGATTGTATGTTCAGATCATGGAATGCATGCTACATGGTTCTTTATCTCATTGTTATTACATATTCATTTAAATTTTAAATTCTCCCTAAATGTCTGACATAGTATCTTAATTAAGATTGTTTTAGCAAGGATTAGCAGACTCCTGAATAGGGCTGTGATTGTGGAGACAGAGGAGAGGAAAGATCTGAAGGATATTTATAATGTAGAATTCCCAGGAAAGTAATTCCACGTCGGGGAGAAAGAAGGATTTGGATAACTATGAGCCTTTCCCCTTGGGAGACATGATTAACTGCATTCTGGGAAGATTTGATTCGAGGTGTCTGTGACACGAAGAAAATGAAAAATTAATTATTTAACACTCTAACCCTTAGTGAATTAAGTTGTCTGCAGATGTCCCCTCTCCCCAGTAGGTGAGCAGAAGTGAGCCCTGCAGCTGGGGCTGGGTGTGGAATGGCAGGGCCAGTTTCTGGCTGTGCTGGGATCTGACATGTGTCTCAGGTGGACTTAAGCGACAGCATCAGGGAGAAAGAATATTGAAAAGCTAGGAGGATGGCCTAAAGCTACGTATGACTTTCATTCCAATAAACCCCACTGTAGGAGAAACATCACTGTTTTCTGAAGATCAACTTGATGTAGGACTCTGAGTGCCTGCTCTTGTTCACTTGGTGTCACATTCCTTCTCTGTCGTGAGAGCTCCTTCTTCCTCTTGGGACTGCCTGGGGTGGAGCGAGGGTTTGCATAATGCCTGCAAAAAAGAAGGTTCTCTGATTTTAAGTCTACCTTGCTCACTGCCAGCATCCTCACTCTTCAAACACTCAGCGTCTCTTGACAGCTGGAGAGTCTCTTGTTTCCACATCACCTGGGGCACTGGCAGATTTGAAGAAACCAGGACCCTCTGTGCTGAGGGTCCTGTTCCCTTGGGTGCCCTTGGAACCAGCTCTTTGTGTCTCAAAGCACCACTGCTGAGCAAAACCAGGGAGTTGTCCCACTGCTCTTAGGGGCCCTGTCTGTCTGTCTCTCCTCCAGGCCAGGGAAATCCCCTCCTGCACAAACCACTTCTCCAAGTCCCTCTGCTGCTTCTGTCAAATCCTTTCCTCCTCAGTGGGTTAAAGTTAAGGAAACACAAACCAGAAAAATCTAGCAGGCTTCCTGTTTTGCATGCTGCTGCTAGGTAGCTGCCCTAAGGCAATGAATCAAAGAGCTAGCTACCTGCTTTGATGAAGGAAGAAAAAGGGAAAGCACCGGGAGGAAATCTACCTAAATTAATACCTCAAAATGTTAAGTGGCTGCTCAGTCGTGAACCTGAAGGGGGTGGGCAGAGAGAGAAATCCTAGGTTTTGAAACCAATGCAATGAAATGTGTGGGGAGCCCACAGATTACAGCCTTAGAAAAGTAAGTGGGAGATGGAGCCTGAAATAGTTCCTTCAGCTGGGGTGGAAAGTGTCTAGCTATCACATCTCCTCTGAGAGTATTCTGGGTCCCACGGAAATGGGGGGAGAGGAAGCAGCGTGACTCTTTCTTTCAGTATTTCCTTTTGAGAGGCTTACCCTACTTTCTGCAGACAGACTGATCTGCTCTTGCATTTCTGCCTCCTGATATGCCTGGCCCCTCCCAGACTTTGGAACCTGACAAGCTCATAACCTAGGGCAAGACAGAGGTAGGGGGCTGGGTGAGCAGAAGGGGAATATTATTTGATCCACTGCTGGGTTAGACTGAGTTATTGATTAACTTATGGAGCAGAAAAGACACAGTTGATAGTGCTTTTTCAAAATAAATCAGTATTCCAGGCACTGCAAGGAAAGCCAGGCTTGAGGGAATTGCAAAGACAGGCTGAGAAAAGATCAAACCACAGAAGGTCAGGTACCACCAAGAGGTTTCTGGCAGAATGAGGTAGCCTTTTTTTGATGGATGTAGGCAGCTGGGGAAAGACATCAAAGGAGAATGTCTATTCACGAGTCCCTCATGCTGATGTGGCCTGCATCTGTGAGTTCACCCAGAAAAAATCAAGAGGAAAGAGTGCTGGGAGTGGGGAGGAAGTAGTGGCTCAGCAGGCACTGATGTGACAGAGCAGTGGCCCTCTGATATGGACACTACTCTGGGGTGGGTGAGAGGTGGCAGAGGCACCAGGGGCTCTTCCTTTCCCTGCCAGGGGGTGCCAAGTGCTGGACTGGGCACAGGTGTGTAGCTCCATTCAATTGTCTGCTGGGAGCAGAGATACAGAGCAAAGCACAGACGGGGCTGCTGCTGTGACTAAGACCACAGGAGGGGACACAGCCAGTCTTGGCCAGATGGCTTTCCTCCTTTTCCTTGCGAGGCCTTTGTTTTCTCACCTGTGTAAGGAGAATATACTTACGGAGTGAGAGTACTAAATGAGACCAAGCATTGTTTATTCATTTACTCATTCAACTATTTTTTTTTCTTCTGGGTAGTGAGGATATCAGTGCAAAAATAAAGTTTCTGGCCCTGGCTCATTTGGTTCAGTGGATAAAGGGTCAGCCTGCGGAGTCAGGGGTCCCAGGTTCGATTCCGGTCAAGGGCGTGTACCTTGGTTGTGGGCACATCCCCAGTTGGGAGTGTGCAGGAGGCACACTGATTGATGTTTCTCTCTCATTGATATTTCTGATTCTCTATCCCTCTCTCTTCCTCTCTGTAAAAAATATATTTAAAAAAAATAAAATAAAGTTTCTGTCTCAATGGAGGACACACACAAAATAAACAGCTTATCATAGAAACACAGTGTCAGATCTTGAGCTGTGACAGAAGCCAGATGAACCACAGTGTGTAGATGAGTGACGGAAGATGCACCTGTAGAAAGGGCACTGGGAAGGCCTCTCTGATGAGGGGGCGTTGGAGGAGACACAAATGAGCAATGGAACAAACCACAGATTGATGAAGTAAACCCTGACTAGGCTTGGTGTTTTGAGGGAATGGCTGGGAGTCATGGGAAACGAGGTTAGCGATGTAGTCAGATTACTAGGGCTTTTTAAGTAAGGAGAAGGACTTAGGATTTAAGTGTGTTGGAAAACTAATATATACAAGAGTTTAATTAAAGGATGTATGGAGCACTCACTGGGTGTTAGGTCCTGCTCTCAGCACTTCACTAATTCAGTTCTCACTCAGCCCTATAATGGGTCTGGAAGGTAAGTGACTCACCCAAGGTCACATGTCCGGCAAGTACCAGAGCTAGGATTTGAACCCAGGCAGTCTGCCTTAGATCTTGACTTCCTCCCTTTGCACATGTCTGGCACATAGGAAGTGCTCAATATATTGATCATGCTGTTGCTGTTTAAACTCTTTAATGGCATCTAGTTTTCCTAGAAAAACACATAGACATAAGGCCTGCCAACTCTGCCTGCTCTGGCCCTGCTCACTGCTGTGATTTCTTGCCATGCCACTCCCTTCCTCAGACACACCTTCGTTACACATGATCTTGTGGTTTCTTGAGCATTCCTATGCTTTACCCACCTTGGGGCATTTGCAGGGGGCGCTGCCCCTGAATGGAATATTCTTCTTCCCCAGGGCCTGTGGCTAGTGCTACACAACCTCCTCCCAAGTGGATATCTGACCATACCCCTAATAGTCAGCTCGCCCACCCTGGAATTTTCTCTGTTGGTTTCTTCTTTCTTCACGCCCTTGCTACGCTCTGATGATTTCGCTAGTTTATTTGCTTATTATTTTTGTGTTTGTATTTCCTGTCCACTTTTTATAGGGAATTTCAAATGCATTATTTTTCTTTTCAACAATATGTTCATTTGGAGATTGCATAATTGATGACATGCTCATAGTTTTTCTTTTCTATAGGTAAAAAGGCTTTGCATTTTGTACAGTTATAGAACAAACAGAACTTTGACTTACCTTTCATAATTGATATCACTAATTTCATGCATTATTGACAGTTTTTTAAATGTGGTTACCCAATGTAATTTGTTGTTTCTCATGGGAAGTATTCTCACAGCCAAAAGACATCAAAATAATGCTGTTTTTAGCCTAAGTTGGTAATATTCACATAAAAATATTTTTTAAAACACAAAATTATGTGTATGTTCATAGTTTATTGATTACTAATTAATTAAGGTATTAATTCATTCAAACACGAGTGCATCTATGAAATAGGCATTGTGCTATATTCTGTATCAAAAAGATAAATATGTCAAAGTCTTTCTTGATGAGTTTATAATTTAATGGGAAGGACAACTAAACATAACTACAACCCAGTTTGACAGATTCTATGCTACAAAGAAACCCAAGATATTGTAGGAGTATAGAAGAAGAGGATCCTAATGCTGGGCAGGGAGAATGTCTCAAGGAAGACTTTATGTGTGTGCTGCTGAGATGAAAGCTGAAGAGAAAGAAAGCGGAATCAGAAATAGCATTTCTGGCTGAGGGAATACTGTGTTCAAAGGTGCAGGGTTGTGAGAGTCTGCATGGAACATTTCAGGTGCTGCAGATGATGGACTTAGAACCAGTCCTACATGGGTATCTTTAACATGTTCCACACTAGTAACTATTAAATGCATAAGCTCTGTTGCCTGGCTTTCAAATTCTCTATATGTTGACACCATCCTTCCTCTAATAGCTTTTCTCCCCACTACTCATGGTTATGCACTCTACACTTATTCCAACCTATAAACCTTTGTTCATAATGTTTCTAATCCATAATACCTTCCTAGTCTCTTTATGGTATTTGAACTTTTCCCAACCTACCTCTTTCAGGAAGACCTCTTTGACTACAACTGTCCATGGTGATCTCTCTTAGCAGTGAATCAATTTTTTCGTTTAAGACAATACCCTTAAGAATCTACTCCATTATCTTCTAATTATTTTGAAGGTTGAATTTGCATTCCCAAGTCATTTGTGAATTTAGTAATAGTAGATACTCCTTCGTGACTTTAATTGTCTAGCTCAGTGTAAGACATGATGAATACTCTCAGTTATTATTACAATTTGATAAATATTAAGTTGATCATATTTTTCAAGGGCAGTGCAGTATGCTGATTATGGTTTGGAGCCTCTAGCCTCTTGTACAATTGGGTGGTGAAATGGGCAGGTTTTATTTCTTCTGTACTGATTTATTTTGCGACCTTAGGAAATTAAGAAGCATCAGCTAGATCTGTATATATCAATATCAATATCTATCTATCTATCTATCTATCTATCTATATTCAAACATAATGTCGAATGGAAATAGCAACTTTGCAGAATGATACAACACAATACTATTTATGCAAGTTTTTAAAAAGATATATAGTATACTATATTTTTAATGGACATATTTATGCATGTTAAAGTATAAAAATGGGCTAGAAGTATGCACATGCTTATGGATGTCCCTGGTTTGGGAGAGGCAATCAGAGAAAATTCCATCAAAATGTATTTTAATTTCACAAAATAAAAAATCCAAAACAAAGAAGGCACAATATTTTCAATAGTCAATACTATTTTTGTAGCAGTTAATAGGTTGTGGGATTGTTACAGTATTTTTCTTTTCAAAGATTTTTCTCAAATACATAAACATACATACACAAAAAAATTACATGTGTGTTCAAGAGCTGGAACATTTCGAGGAAACAGAGACAAAGAAGGTAGACAGAGAGCTTGACCAGATCAATTATTGTGAGTAGAATACTTTTCTTGTAAAATATACAAGATCCTGCTTTTTCCCTATTATAGTTCCTTGTAGCTCAGGAGACAATTCTAGTAAATATAAGTCCTGTGGCCTTTGCATGATCTTTGCTTTTACTGTAGGCTTCCTGGATAATGTGGGAGCTGTGCTGGAGACTTCAGCTAACTCTCTCTGAAGGAACTAAAGCTTCCTCTCTGCCTTTTCTAAACTGTATGATTTCAGGTGAGGTTAATGGGCTTTAGTTATACCAGAAGCTGGACTGTATGGGGCCTGAATTTTAATGCTTGAGCTCCTGCCATTCTGAGATCAATACTGACTCAGGAGAATTGCAAATAGACAGATAACGTCAAGGGGCTGATTATTAACATTCCCATAAAAGCTGGGAGGGTGGGGTAGGTCTAAGAGTTCAGCAGTGATGTAGGGCCCAGAGGACCTGAGGACATCACCAGCTTGCAAGGTCTGAATTGCTCTCACTTAAACTCACATCAGTGGAAAAGATGAGAAGACTTTGAATGAGCAAATTGAGCTGATTCAACAAGATTATATGACCTTACAACCAACTGCAGCCTGAGGAGATAATAAAGAGACAATTGAATCCAAAAAGGAGGGACCAGTTGTTTTAATATTAACTCACAGAGAGGGAAGTTTCCCTGAAATGAAAGCTGATCTAGGTTCCTAAGAATAGGTAATGAGACAGAGATGTACAAATATTTTTAAATTGAGTGCATTACATGTATGTATGTGTATATATGTGTGTATACATGCTCACACATATATAAACACAAACATGTAAATGATATATACTTACATATCATGATAACATAAATATCTAATCTTATAAAAGAGCAATATGCAAATTAACCCTCACTCCATTACACCCACGAGCCACGCCCACCAACCAATCAGGAACAAATATGCAAATTAACTCAACTAAGATAGCGGCAGCCATGGAGCTGGAGGGCCCCGGGCAATGGAGGAAGCCAGAGCCCTGTGGGCCCTGAGCTGTACTCAAGGCTACAAAGTTTGAATTATAGAAGATAAACAATCCCAGATACCTGCCGGGCTGGGACCTCAAAACCCAGGCTTTGAGGGCCAAGGCAACAAAGTTTCAATTATAGAAGTTAAATAAATCTTAGATGCCTGCAAACAGCCATCAGCCCCTCACCCAGGCTGGCCAGGCATGCCAGCAGGTGGGTTCCCCCGAGGGGTTCCAGACTGCGAGAGGGCACAGGTCGGGCTGAGTGTGCCACAGGTCTCTAGTATGTGTGTGTGTATATATATATACAGGGTTTCCCAAAAAGTATATACATACTTTAATAGCTGATAGCTCAATTGATGTTTCTTTTCAGATTTAACCCATTGGAATTAATAATTATTCAAAGTGTGTATACATTTTTTAAAATTTTTTCATTGATTAAGTTCTTACATATGAATCCTTATCCCCATATTACCTCCCATGCCCCCCACTCATGCCCTCACTCCCCTGTTGTCTGTGTTCATTTGGTTAGGTCTATATGCTTGCATATAAGTCCTTTGGTTGATATCTCCCCCTTACCCCCACCCTCCCCTACCTTCCCTCTGAGGTTTGACGGTCTGATCGATGCTTCTCTGTCTCTGGATTTGTTTTTGTTCATCAGTTTATGTTGTTCATTATATTCCATAAATGAGTGAGATCATGTGATATTTATCTTTCTCTGACTGACTTATTTCACTTAGCATAATGCTTTCCAGTTCCATCCATGCTGTTGCAAATGATAAGAACTTCTTTTTTTACTGCAGCATAGTATTCCATTGTATAGATGTACCACATTAGAGGTATGTACAATAAAGACACATACCCCAATAGTTGTGAGAATCATAGACTACACTTCAACCAGGCAAAGATGCTCCCAAACCACACACCTGAGGTCAATGGTGAGACCTTTAGCGTAACAGCTCTGCACCAGGGAGAAGGCAGCAGACTTTAAAGAGAAAGGATGCGCCTTGGAGATGGTGGAACTTGTGATCAAATTCCAGGTCTCTCATTTAATGGTTTGCAGCCTTGGGAAAGTTACTTAACCTCACTGAGAGTTTCTGAAGCTCTAAAATGTTGACCTTCATGCCTACCTTGCAGGGTTAGTGTTAATATTGGAGAAAAGCTGCAAGAAGTACATGGAAGGTACTAAATTGCAGGAAACTATTTATATTAATAACACTAATTATAAAAATTTGTTGGCTGTTGAACCTAAAACAGAAAAAAATTATACAAGGTCTATGTTGAGGGACAAAATATACCTAGTTGAATACATGACTCGCAGGCTAGGAGCACAGAACTTCCTGTGGAAACATCCTCTCCTTTGCTGTTGAACAAGGTGGTGAGACTCCAGGGGAGAGCAGACAGTCTCCTCTACCCACATTTAAAAAAATATTTTTATTGATTTCAGAGAGGAAAAGAGAGGGAGAGAGAGAGAAACATCCATGATGAGAGAAAATCATTGCTTGGTTGCCTCCTGCACACCCCCTACTGGGGATTGAGCCTGGGCATGTGCCCTTGACTGGAATTGAACCATGAGCCAAACTAGCTAGGGCCCCCACCCACATTTTGTAATAGACTCAAGAAGACTTCAGCAGGGCAGCTGGCGGGACCCTGCTCTGGCTCTGGGGTGTAGTCTGTCTTTGGACATTTCTCCATTTTGCTCCATTTTCTGGTGTGTCCTGAAGGTATCCATCCCTTTAAGTGTTAGTATTTTTTGAGGAGAGAGTTTCTCTTTGAACAAGGATTTTCATTCCTGAGGGAAGCCCATATCCACATTTGTTAACAGGGATAGACTTGCATAAGAAAGAGAGCAGAAATGGTAAGCTTTCATAGCTAATATTTATTTAGCACCTATTCTGTGCAAGGCACTGTTCTAAGTGCATCATATGTATTAGTCTTTTAATCACTTAATCCTCATAATAGCACTGTTAGGTAGATGCAATTGTTATTTCATTTTATGGTTGACAGAGCAGGCACCGAGTGTTAGGTATGTTGCCCAAAATCACAGTCCTTAAGTGGCAAGCTGGGGTGTAAACCCTGGCAGTCCATCTCCAAGGTCCTTGCCCAGTTGGAGGCAATAATTGATATTTATAGTCCTCATGGGCGTTGTATCGTGGTGCCAGAGTTGCATACAGAGCAAAATGACAGCTAGCAGGAAGAGTCCCTCTACCTCAGCAGCCCAAAGCTCAGCAACCCAGAGTTAAAGGCGTGCTGCTTCTCAGGATTGTGTTGCTGGCATCTTATTTTAGAGCAGTTAGATAGCAGCAGGGATTCTAACCCATATTTACTGAAATCAAATTAAATGCCTGCTCATTTTGTTAACTTGGAAATTTACCTCGCTTTAATGATATGCTAAATGGATACAATGTCACAGCAAGATCATGCAGTCTACCTTTGTGGTGACCTACACGTAGGCTGGCATTTGTGACGATACTTTTATGGGAACTCATGGTTTTAGTTGTCTGATGGATGCATATTCCAACTACTTTGCTGCCCTACATTTTGCATGTTTTTCATTCACAAACGTGCCTTGCTCATAATCTAGAGTGTATTTTGGCTTCAAATGAACACAGAAGCCTGAGACATTCCAAGCTCTAGGAGTTCTGAAATATTCTAAAGCTTTGCAGTTAGAGAGAAAGAAACAAATAGGAAGGTCATAAAAAGCACTTGGGAGAACACACAGCTACTGCACTTCATCCTGCTTGTTCTCATTTATAGTAAAGACAGAGAGGTCTGTAATGCTGATCTCTGCTCTGTGTCACAGAGAATGACTGGATCCTGGATTATTAGCCTTGGTTGCAGAGACCATTGACCTAGTCAATTCTACCAACAAATTAGGAGTTTGGAGAACACTGTCTTTTATTAGAGAAATCTGAATCCATGGAGCTTTGGCCATTGGATTCCACAATTTTGCACTTAAGATCAAGACTGGCTTTGCACACTGGAGAGAAGGCCTTGATAGATGTATGGAAGAGTCCAGGCCTAGGCAAAATGGTGATGTTGGTGAACTTCTCAGTGTTGAACTTTCCCAACCAGCATCTCCTTTTGCTGCCAGGATGATGCCACAACTCTCCCTGGTGATTCATACTTATGTCTCCATCTTTCTCCTCCTATCAAATTTAGAGCTAATGGAATTATTTGATAAAATTACTTGCAGTAATAGGTAATTGACTAATAAAGTTTAATTTCCTGCCCCCCCCCTCCTATATTCTGGGACATTTCTATTTTACTAGAACTTCAATCTTTATCCAAAGGAATAAATGTTTTGTAAGAGTGAGGAACTAGTCAAGAAAGTATATTTTTGAAATTGAACATTTCTTTGTGGTGCATATGAAACACATAAATGGCCACTTTTACTGCATACTAGAAGGGTTGACTTGCATGTTAAATGTTCACTTGTTGAGAAAAATAAACTGTGTACCCAGGCTCTTTGTTAACTTTATTAAAGGCAAATTAAGAGAGTAATTACAAGTGATTCTTAACCACAGAGCATTAATATGATTTGCTAATACATGTACTTATAAAAATTAGTCAAAGTCATTCAACATGTAAACTTAATATTAAAATAAACATTTCCATAATTTGAATTTTGCACTACTGCTGAGTACAGTAACAAAGCTACGAGGAGGTTGTATAGAGCAGTGTTTCCAAAGTGTGGTCTTCATACCAGCAGCATCAGCATCATCTGGGAACTAGTTAGATAATCACATTCCTGGGCTCCACATGCGAACTGCCCCATCAGAAACTCTGGAGGTGAGCCCAGCAGTCTGTGTTTAACAAGCTCTCTGGGTAACAACTTCAATGGATCCTATAATTTAAGAGCCAGGTTTGTAGATGATTATGCTGAAACTCATCCTAATTCACAGATGAGTACATTGAGGCTCAGAAAGATACAGAGACTGAGCAGAGCTGCAGATTCTTAGTAGTGTTCTTTTTAGCGTCCTAAGCTAAGTCCCTCTGGTCTGAATGAAGGCGGTTTGCTGCAGCTTCCTTGATTGACAGGATGGTCAAAACACTGCCTGATTGTGGGCTTTGCCCTTATAAGGCCTTGGGGTAAGACTTGAACAACTTCAATCTCTTGGAGCCTCTCAGGGATCAGGATGCTCCATATTCACTCTCTTAAAAAGATCAGCGTTCATTTTCCTTTAAAGTTAAGGTTGGTCTGCCTGAGTTGCATACAAATCAGATGAATGAATTCATTACCAAAAGCTAGATTAAGTTTTGCAGCTGTTCTGCCTGGGGATCTAGTATGGAGGGGGGCCAGCACAACCGAAAATCCTTTACTGATCAAGGCAGTCTGAAAATGCAATCTTACATGGTAAGTAGCATTCAGAAATACTGAAATGAAGTAAAAAATTAAAATGACTTTTGCCTAGACATGTGGGGATTGCAGAAATCCTGGGGTGCTACCAAACATATATCAGAGCTGTGGAATGCAGATGCTGTCTTTTTAGCTGGCTTGCTTCAAGGGGAATGCAACTCATGGATATAGGATTGAGAATTCACATTGCAGATTTCAAAGGGGAGGGATAAATTGTAAGACAAATACTGATGTTTGTCATTTTAGCAACTTCATTTATCCATTTGTCTCTAAAATCACAACTTCTAAACTATGCAGTATCTAGGAACTGATTTCTACTTATAGGGTATCCTCAGTATAGGAATGCCAACAAGTATATTCATCCTTTTCTCCCCTCCTCCCCCACCCTCCTACCCCGCCTTAATGAATGCAGCCATTTATTCTGCGATTATTTAAAAACTATCTACTATAAGCCAGGACTATCTGAGATTGTTTTTTCTCTTATTCCTTGCCTGTTATTCTCAATTGAGTGAGTGATTTGTATCTTCTGTTTTCCCCCTTGCCAGTTAGAAAGTTACATGTGTTGTTTCTTTCTGTTAGTGGTTACCCTAGACATTTTATCAAATATACTTAAATTATTGAAATCTAAAATTAACCTAAACCTTGATCATCCTCCTAGTAATACAAGTTCTTTTCCGAGTTTAATTTCTTGTATCCCCTTCTTGACATTGGCTACTGTGCTGTATTTTAAGTCTACTTAAAAACAATAATTGATATTATTATTGCCGTTTTATACAATCAATGTTGGTTAATATTAGTTCATTTTATTCTTTCTTGTATCTCAAATTTTACATCTGGAATTACTTTCCTTCTGCCTGAAACATCTCCTTTAGATTGTCTTTTAATGGATTGTGCTAGTGATGGACTCTCTTAGGTCTATAAATGCCTTTATTTTTACTCCACTCTTGAAAGATGTTCCACATGATACAGACTTTTAACAGGCAGTCATTTTCTTTGAATACTTGGAAGGTTTCATTCCACTATTATCATGACTCCATTGATATATTCAGAAGTCAGCTGTCTAACATATTCCTTTTCATATGATCTGGGTTTTTTTCTGGCTTCTTTAAAAAGTTTTCTCCTTGCTGATTTTTAGCAATTTTACTGTAATATATTTAATTTGGAATAAAAAACATATTTTACTTGGGATGCACTAGGTTTCTTGAATCTCTGGATTGCTCCTGAAAGAATATAAAAACTTAAAAAAAAAAAAAAGCATTTGTTTAGCCACATTCTCGTAGGCATGGGAATGTGTTCTCCCTAACTGTCCCAAGAGACAGTCCCGAGCTGGTACAGATAATTAGTTCTGAGATAAGGGCCTAACCAAGATGTTTTATTGTTTTACAGCCGGTTCTTCCTTTTTTCCTCCCCTTTGATTGATAAGGACATAGCTAGGAACTTTACGGCCGAACCTCCCCATTTGTCCTTCCCGTTTGCTGATTAATGAACAAAAGTTCCTTATGAAAACTTTTACCAGGCGCCAGGTGCCTCTGCTGTGTCTGCTCCCCCCTCCTTATCTTTGTAGCTTTTGCCTATATAAGCCTAAAAAACTTGCTGTTCGGGGCTTAGCTTTTTTTGTTCCTGCGAGAGCTGTAAGCTGGGCCCCAGCGCACTGGAATAAAACCTCGTGTTGTTTGCAGCAAGATTTGTCTTCTGTGGTGATTGGGGTCGCCATCGTCTCCAGTGGCAAGGGGGGAATCCTACTCCGGGCCTTTCACTCCCTCTAATTAGTCCTCAAAATTTTTTAATATGTCCTCTTTTCAAATATTGCCCTGACCTATTTTTTCTCTTTGCTAATTTCAGTTTTCCAGTATTTATACCTTGTTGTGTTTTTCCCATCCTTTTTCCTCTCTTTTGTGTTTTCTGCCTTTTTTTTTTTCCTCTTCATATTGCATGCAGAACTATTTATTCTGTCTTATTTTCCTGGAATATAGTAGGTATTGTTGAATGAAATGAAATATTGGATTTAAAATATTTTCTTATTATATGAAACTAGTTTTCTGTCAAACATATAATTTAAAAAAACTGATATGATACAATCCTTTCAATTTTCTGTTGCAAAAACTGAAGCCTGTAGGTTTAATGACTTGGCTAAGGTTATAGAGCTAGATAGTGGCACATCTGGCCCTACGGGGGGTAAGAGGTCTATATAATCTTCACTCAGGAGAGGATATATTATTATTTTAATAGTAATCTTATTTCTTTACTAATGACCAGTAAGAACTAAGGAAGTTGGAAATGAGGTAGAGGAGGACAATGGGTGGTTGAAGAACTAATTAAGGAAGCCTTTGATAGCTTTTGTTAAGATAATGTCTAACTCCTAGAGTGCCCTCAAGTAAAGAAGCCTCTTTTCATTCCTTGGTTGAGCAAAATCCACCCATAAATGTACTGGGTAAAAGTATTTGTTGTACAACAGTCTTGTCGGTAGTAAAATGATGAATACTTTTAGAATGGTGACTTACACTAATGCCTAAATAATTAGCCCTAAGATATGCCAACCTCCCTCCGCCTCACAATTCTATGAACATTTTTCTGCTGAAAATAGATTCTTCTACGCAAGTGAGAGCAAAACTGAAATTAATTAAATAAGATCTGTGAATGCAGTCTGTGGGGAAACATAAGTGAGGGGGGAAAGTAGAAATGCAGAGAAAATACACCTGCAAAGAAAAGTGGGAGATAAAAGAAAAACTAAGTCTTATCAGTTATTTTAAAAGACTATGAAATGGCATTATTTATATATAGATTAATCCATGTAATAGCCTAAAAACATTTAATGAAAATTTAGGTTAAATTAATCAAGTGTCCTAGAGTATGGTTTTGAGAGATGCCATATTTTGTATCCTTTTGGGTTATTTGAATACATTTTTGAAAATAACATTTACTCATATACTTGCTGAATTCTTCCCAATTATATTAGATCCCAATACAAAATTATGCAATGATAAAAAGAAAAGGAATGTTAACTCCATGCCCTTACTTTCTTGCATTCTCCCCATCCCTGGCTTTGCAGCAATAATCACTGCCATATACCTGTTTAGTTCCTCCCTATTGCCCTGTGTAATACATTGCTTCACAGACAATACAAAACTATATGATGATAAAAAGGAGGGGGGAGGGGAGGAGTACTGTCAAGTTCATCTCTTCTCCTAGCTTTGTAGCTTTGAAACAGTAATTACTTCCACAATTTTTATCCTTTCTTCCTGTCAAGACAAACTTGCTATTCCAAGCTTCAGTGTAACCTGACTCTAGGAGCAGCTCTCCAGAGAGGAGGGACAGCCTCCATTTGTAGAGTAAAGAAGAATGACTAATAGGTGGGTTGGGCGGCAGCATCTAGGCCTAAATCACAAACCACAGATTTGCTGGCCATGTGCTTTCTGCTTTTATCCTCAAAGGGGGAAAGCAATGGATTCAGACCAATATATTCCCCTCTTCCTTTCACCCCAATAAAGAATGTCATCCTATCTCAAAATGATAAGATCTGACATGTTCTCTGAAGAACATCTTTTTTCAGGCAGCCATCTGCATTAAAGCCATCTGTTAGCTTCTCTTGCTTATTAGTCATGTCCCTGAGAAACCAGTTGCAGTATCTGCTAATCCTTGCAGGCCATGAAATACTATTGATCAGAAATGGCAAAGAGTAACACTTAGTTGCAGATAGTCACCATCCTTACAGTGCAGCAGAAAGCACTGAACATTTAATTTCTATCAGTATGGAAAGGCAAACAAGAACAGCCATCCTCAATGTGTGTGTGTGTGTGTGTGTGTGTGTGTGTGTGTTTTCCTGTCTCCTTACTTTTGTTTTGGTTAGATGGTTGAAATTTAATCTTTCCTGTGCTTTGAAATGGATCAGGGATCAGGGTACCATTTCTGTTCTGACTTTTTTTTTTTTGCTTGCTTGTCATAATTGATGGGGTATAAAGAGGTGATTATTAGGATGGATCAGGGATCAGGGTACCATTTCTGTTCTGACTTTTTTTTTTTTTTTGCTTGCTTGTCATAATTGATGGGTATAAAGAGGTGATTATTAGGATCAATTTAATCCTAATCCTTTTACAAAGTTTAATCTAGGGGAAGTCTTGCAATTAGTACCATAGAAAGAGCACTGACTCATTTGTCAGACATCCTAGCATTTAGCCCTGTTCTTATATTACTGATCCTGATATTTGGGTAGTTTAACATAATTTACTTTTGAAATACATAATGTAAAACTAATAATATCTTTCTAAAGCAACTAATAAAGTTGCTTTTAAAATATAAAATGAGTTAATATGTTTATTAATTAAGTCATTCTGTTATTCACCCATCCATTTCTCTATCTAACTAACAATCCATCTTTCAAAAGATATTTATTACTAACACATGCCAGGGATAAAACAGCAACTAAAACAGACAAGTCTGCCCTCGTGAAGCTTAAGTTCTAGTAGGGAACAATAAATGTTATAATTGTCAGATGACAATTGTATAATATGTCAGATGACCATAAGTATTATGGAGAAAAATTAAATAGGAAAGGGCCTGGGGAGTAATGGTTTTAAATTAAGCAGGCGGGGAAGGCTTCACAAGAGAAGGTGGCATTTGAGCAGACCCACAGGAAGTGAGGGAGTGGGCCCTGCAAATATCTGGGGAGCAAAGTGTTTTACCAAAGAAACAGTAGGTATAAATTCCTGAGGCAGCAATCCACCTGCCACACTCAAGGAAAAGCCAAGAAACCACGTGGCCGAAGTGTCTTGAGAAAGGACAGAGTAATAGAAAATAAGGTCAGAGAGAAAGTGGAGGACCGATGATGAGTGTGGGATCTTGCAGACCACTGGGAGGACTGGCTTTTATTCTGAATAAGATTAGGGAAGAGGAGTAATACGATTTGACTTAGAGTTTGGATTCTGTGTCCCAGAAGAAGGTGCATTGGTATGGGAAGAGCATGGAGGTAAAGGCAGAGCAGAGAGACTCGTCAGGAGCCTATTATCCTGGGTCTGGTGGCTAAAAGTGATAAATTCTTATTTTTTTTAAAGAAATATTTTTATTGATTTCAGAGGGAGAGAGAGAGAGAAAGGGAGAAAGAAACATCAATGATGAGAGAAAAGTATTGATTGGCTGCCTCCTGCATGTCCCGTACTGGGGATTGAGCCCACAACCCAAGCATGTGCCCTGACCAGGAATTGATTATGACCTCTTGGTTCATGGGTTGACACTCAACCATTTAGCCACACCAGCTAGGCAAATTCTGATATTTTGAGCGTAGAATCAGGTAGATTTGCTATTCAGAAAGGAAAGGAAAAGAGATTAAGGATGATTATTGCATTTGGCCTGAGGAATGTAAACAATGGAATTGTCATATACGAGATGGTGGGATGGGGCCAGTTGAAGGAGGAGCTGGTATGATGGGGAAAATGAGAAGGTGGGTGTTGAACTGCTGAATTTGATATGCATAGAAATCTTCCTCATTCATTGAACACATCACTAGGAACCACAGCACACCGAGTTCTTGGGGTTGGAAGAGCAGTGAATGGCTATCCCAGCTTTCAAGGTTTTTACTCCTGTAAGACAGTTAACTATAGATGAAGACAGTTAACCACAGCAGGAGGTGTAGTAGCTTAGACTGTAGGAACACAGTGTCACTTCTAATCAGAACTTTCCCTTGGGATAGAAATACTTAACTCTCTAAATGGTTCAAACTTTTCATCGCTTATTCGGCCTTCAGACTAGGCACAATCAATATCACACCTCATCTGATTACAGTCTCTTTCTTGACACTTTTAGGGATAAAACTGAAGAGACCTCTCTGACCTTGCATACACTTACAAGCCACATTTTGATGGGTATGTAATTATGTACCTATCTGAAAAAAGTCTCAAGTGAAATCAAATCCTCCTGCTGATAACTGACCTTCACCTTTTGCTCTGTGTATTTTTTGTCTAATCTTTTTGCCTGAAGCTGGGAATTGTGCAGATTAATGTATGTCTTTGCCAGAATGCTAACATAGATAAGTCATCTTGCGCTATGCATAATTATCAGTGATTTGATAAACATCCCAAGGGTTTTCAGATCAATGTCTTTCTAAGATCAGTTTTGAATGAAATTAAGGGGTATCAAGAATAATTGTTGGAGTAATTTAAAATCAATGTCTAAGAATACATGATTACCCATAAGAATTAAAGTAATTGTGTTGGGGTAGTAGATTATAGGTATTTTTATTTTTTTCAATGTTTTTATTATTTAAAAATATATACGAAAGAATCATTGTCATAGTTCTATATTGGATTGATATATTGTGCTTGAATATTTGACTTTTAAAAGTATCTTTCTTTTGAACTACATTGCAAAGCTAGTGTACCTAGTGTTTTTGCTACGTGCCATTTTCTCCTTGTGCGTTACTATGCACCCAGTTTCGGTGAGCTGACAATGAGAGTAAAGAATAGTAGTACCTTGTCCCAACACAGATTAACATGATCTACAGCCACTCATTTGGGCTTCTTTGAGTTCCCTACTCACCTCAGTTTCCTCTAGGGAGAGCCTTAGATGCACAGTGGAAGAAAGTATGGGGCCAATCCTCAGAGAGATGAAAATAAACATAGCAGTTGGATTATATAGATTAGTGGGAGTGCAATGGAATAGAATATTTTTTTCATGTTGGAATAAAGATTTGGCACACATTCTTTTTGATCAACAATTTCATTTCCTGGAACCTTCAGGAAGAGGATTAGGAGTAAAACTTGGGCAAGAGTGGAAATAAAAATGCATTTTTGCCGTTTTCTGGGGATCTGTCCATGGATTTGGGGTTTAGGATTTTAGGGAGGCTCTCTCTGTCTTTGTATAATGTGTAGGAGACAACTTTGACTTTGTAAACTAAGCCCCTGGTGAGACCCACTGAAGATAGAGAGATCATGGTGTTGGCCACCAAAGATTGGCGCCAGGTTCAAAGAGAAGTCATTGGAGTGAATAATTGTTTGTTTTCATACAGTATCTCTTCTTTCTTTCCCATTAACAGCACCCACTTACTCCGAAGAACCAATCCTCTTCCACTCAAATTGATTTTTCAAGAATTGCAGCAACAGACTGTTACCTCTCTGGCCTAACGGGTGGGCCTGTGAACCAAACTTGCATAACCAGAGCTCTTCGCTGAAGTTAGGAGGGAGAGTTCTCTAGTTCCCCTTGGGCTGTGAGCTGTAAAAATATGACTTCAAAGCTGGCAGGTTCCTTCAAAATTTGGAGTATAGTTAAGAGCATAAAGTCAACAAAAACAGAAGCCAAGATGAGAAATGGGTAGAAGTAGAGTGGATGAGATGGGGTGAGAGTGTAAGCCAGAGACTGAGTATGCTTTGCTTGGTTTAAATCCTGTTTCTGGGGACACTGTTCATCCTTTTCCATGCTTTGATTCTGTGATATAGTCAATCACCTAAAAAAAAATCTCCACAATTCTTTGAAATTTGTTTGTCTTATTTTTAGCCAAATACAGATTAATGTAGGGCAATCCATTCTTTCTTTTAGAAGTTCTAGTCCATGTTTCCAACAGAGGTAATGGGCAGGTGGGAGAGAGAGATTATGCAACTCTTTCTTTCTTTCTTTCTTTCTTTCTTTCTTTCTTTCTTTCTTTCTTTCTTTCTTCAATTGAACATAACAGGGCAAAGGTGGATAAAGAACCTCCACACCAGTAGAGGAGAAATGGCAATTAACTGAGTATATCATATTTACTGGAATTAATAATAAATATTTAAAATATGTTCAATTTCAGTGGAGATTTCATAAAATAAAAAACAATTGGGAGGGAAGAGAGCTAATATTAAATTGTGCCTATTACATCTTCAACACATACTAGACACTTTACATTCATTACTTAGTATTATGACCTAGCTTAAGGAAAACAAAACAAAGCAAACACAAAAAATTACTGGCTCCCATAATTGACTAGGCCCAAGATGAGAACTGTTTTTTTTTTTTTTTGAGGGATTTGATTCAGTGCTTAAGTGGGGTCATCGGGATCATTTCCAAGCCAAGATCATTGTGTTGCAACATGGAAAACTAGGCAAATGGCACTTCGCAAAGCTGTACATCTGGTCCTGCTCTTTTTTCTTATGCTTCCCTGTTCCCAGGCTTACTTGGGGTATCCTGGAATTTGAGGCTTATTATACCAGCACCCATGAAAATGTCTCTTTCCATGAGAATACAAACAAAAGTCTTAGAATTGAGTCTTATCAGTTCTATGCAATTGTGAAAACATTTAAAGATCATAGTTCCTTGAAGTCAGACCATGCTGACATTAAACCTTGGCTCTGCCATTTACTGGCTGTGTAACCTTAGGTGTGTCCTTGACTTTTCTGAACCTCAGAGATGGCCAGTACCTTCCTGTTAAAATTTAATGCCAGAAATTTGCTTTTAGAAAATGAAAGTTATATAACTGATTTACTTACTATATACTTTTAGGAATTCTAGATACAACATTTTGGTTCAGAAAGTACAATATACTTAACTCAAAAATCTTAGTGCATTAACTCTTCTGCTTAACTCAGATGGATTCAACTTTTTCACCCTTAGGTTGTCTGCGATTTATTTTTAGCAGTAGTCAGGAGATAATCTTATTGAACGGGAAAGGTTATGCTCACCCAGTTTTTGCCCAATAGACTTCCTTCTGATGTTTTCAAGTAGAAAGAAACTTTTACTAATTCATTCTATACATTTTCCCTTTCATTAAAATCCTGAAATGATTGTACAATTAGAACTCTCATGAATTGTTTTAACATTGATTTCTATTGTACACAAGTTTTATTTTTAAGGATCACTGTCCTTTTTTTTCATTAATTTTTAACTTTCTAAAGCAGTGATTTTCAGCAGGTGTGGTGTAAGAATTTTTGAAATATGCAATACTGTTTAGTCAGGGCACTGACCTCTTTTCCCTTGGGCTGTCAAATAAAAAATGACAACAGCCAACACAACTATAATCATCTGGTGTAAATAAATACAGGTTATATCTATTTTTTTGGACAGATCAAAAATATATATTTTTGGTGTGCCACAGAATTTTAGTAATTAGTTTATGTGTGCTATGAGATGAAAAAGATTGAAAATCACTGTCTTAAGGGTATTTAAATAGTTACTATATATTAAAAACTAGACTTATATTTGTTATCTGTGAAATTATACTCATGAAAGCTTAGTAAGTATGTCCTTGCTCCTTTAGCATCTTTAATCTTCTCCTCCTGCCCACAGACGTATTTGCCTGTCCTAACCTGATCTAAGTGTCTGATGCTCACAGTCTGTCTGAGGCGTACCATAATGTCTAGTAATACTCCTTTTGATACAATCACAAATAGATATGGTCTTGGAATTCACTTTTGGAAAATTAGAGGTAACTGAGACTTTGTCATCTTAGATTCCTTTTGAACTGAGTTTGAGTTATGTGAACACATACTTGTCAACAAGGCTAAAATATCTGAAACCCCCTGTGAAACTGAAAACTTGCAGAACATTTATGTAGTTCAGCGGTTAAAACATCGTTTCTGCCCACTCGGGCTTTATAGTGTGTATCCCCATTTGGGAAACCAGGCCTATGAGCCTGGAAGATTATCTTTCATCATTAGAAATTTCAGGTTCTTCAGATCCGATAATATAAAAGGAGGAGCTCTTCAGGTATCATCTGTCCCCTCTGATAGGGTTCTCCATCACTTGCCATGTTTCACAACTTTGAAACCCTGCACCTCCCTCTGTGGGAAACACAGCGGTTTCTTGCAAGAAGCATCGGGTGCTTAAGGCTCAGAGGGGACATGAAAATTGTCTCCAATTATTTGATAAGTTGTCAGATGAAGAGGGCCCTCAAGGACTGAACTGAAAGGAGGACCAGCAAATGCCAGATTTTACAGAGGGCCATATTTGGACTCAATTTAATGGGAAGCTTTCTAAAAATCGTAGCTATTCAACTAAAGAGCAGGTTTCCCTGAGGTGTTTGAACAGGGACCATATGATATTTTTTTAGATAACAGAGTAGGAGCAAGAGGTTTGACCTCATGTCCCACCCAATTCCTAAGAAGATCTCAGAATGTCCTGAAAAACAGAAAGGGAGCCAAAATAATTTCTTGGTCCTATTAGACACACTGACATTCTGAACTGTGGAGAAACTTGTTTATCCTGCCCCAGTCTCAGAACCACCTCTACAGTCTTTTTCAGAGTGGCGTATAAATACTCTAAAGGGCATGGTTGTTATGCAGGAAGGAGATGTAAATGAGTGAAGTGGGCCAGGTGGGCACTGTGGTAAAATAGAGCAAACTCTGTTTAAAAATGCGTGCACCTACAGCTTCCCTTTGCCATGTGGAATCAAGATCTAATGTTGCCAAACCTGCTGAATTTTCAAGGAAAGCAAGAAATTGATTTCTTATATGTGAAAGATCTTGATTTTTTAAAACATTGACAACTAAAAATATTTAAGATGCTAGTAATGCAGGATTCAGGTTGGGCGTGGGTTCCAACCAAACATGTCTGCAAATAAAATTTGGTCCTCCGGTCACCTGTGACATTTGGGATGCGCAAAGAGATAATAAAGTGGGTGAATAAACAACTTCCCTGGTCTCTGATGAGAGCACAGATTTCTGAGTCTTATAAGACTAATTTCTTATCCAGTGTCAAGGGCTTTGTTAGCCTGACTCCACTGAAAATCCCAGGGTGTGCTCACCCCACAGGAAGCACACAGGACAGGGCTGCTGCCCACTGGGTGCCTCATCTTTCAAATTTTCCTTCCAAGTTCCGGGGAAGAAGCAAAGATCCTGCTACCCTCCGCTCTTGATACTTCATATGTTCCATTTCGTGAAATGCTATTAATGCTGCAGGGAAAGGCTGCGAGGAGTTTAGCTGCTTTGGATTACACTGGCTCGCAGAGATCTCCGTGTGAAACTGTGGGAGGGAGAAACTTTATGACTGCAGCAATTTCATTTGGGGCTTTTGGGGCCCACACTGTCATGCTTTGTATTTAACAGCCCTGTGCTGCTATTGAACACCGTTTGCGGACCTTCTCTGCTCTCTAGAGATAATGAGACCTGCACGCTTCCTCCTTTACTCCAGGATGTGCGAAGCAGCTGTCTGCTGAACTACCACCTGAGTGCTCAGAGCGCAGGGTGCTCACAGGGCGGACGCTGAGAATAAGCACACAGCTTCATGGGCACTTTGGGGAACTGGTATTCCATGCAGTCAATTCCCTCTCCACATGGCCTGTGCAGGTCCTTGAGGATTATCAGGGTTGTTTTAAGTAAGATCCTAAAATTCACCTAATGCGTTGAGCAAACGATCTCAGCAAATGACTGTGATGCTCATGGAATCGGGCTTATTCTGATTGTAGTCAAGGTAAAAGAGGGCACAAGCATATATTTATCCGGAAATCACCCCATTTATAAGCTGCTGTGACATTAGTTGAGAAAAAGACAGCACTCTTATGCGCATCAAAAAAATGCAACATATTTGTCTGATGGTCACACATAGAAGTCATGGCTGGGTGCCATTTCACAACATATAACTTAAAACAGGTATAAATAGTACAACAGAGCATTTCTCTCACAATAAGGGGGACTGCAGCAATCAATATTTATTCTGCAATTTATGGAGAACTGAAAGTCTATTGTTTGGGAGCTGGGCAGAGATGAAGTTAGAATTGAGGAGACAATTTAATTACTTTTCATAAAACCAGAGCAGCCTTTATAGAGAAAGTAGATGGGTACAAGTTCTTCAAAATAAAATAAGAAACAATAATGCTTGACTAAGATTTTTTAAAATTAGAAAAAAAGTGAAAAGAAAATGCTGATGTGGTCACCACGTGGTACATCTTATTGGCTCTATTATTTGGGAGAGGTTATGAGTCCGTTAATACTTGGTGGTAAGCAGAATTTCAGAAATAGCACCCAGGCCTCAATTTTGAAAGTTGCTTAAAATCTGGTGGGATCACGACTCCCTTAATATGACAATGCACTGCCTTGGGCTCCCAGTACGACACCTTCTGAATTCTCTGACCAGGGGACACCCTAATTGGGATTCAGACCTCTATTAAAGGGAAAGACCTGGAAAAGTGCTCTCACTGAGCGTTCGAGAGCACTCATTAATTTAAAACAATGCTTAATCACTATTTTTAGGTAAAAGTGTTATTAACTAGATTCCTCACTCTTCCTTATGATGTTTCTTTCACACAAACTTCATCTCACATTTATGATTCATTCTTTCTTAATTTCTTCCCCTTATGCCAAGATTTTTCAAATGTTTGTCTTGGTTTTTGAAAAGCTTTCTTCCATTTTTTCCATATTATCATGATACTTCTTTTTGAATATTGGTCACTATTTTAAAATATGTATATCAGAACCATATATCCATGGGGAACAATGACCTATATTCAAGTGTCTTCTTATATTTTTTAATTTCTTTATAAGACTGTAAACAAAGTAAGAAAATAATAAAATCTAATCTTTTCTTTCTTCTCCCCCCTCCCATCACAATGCAGAGACCCTTTTTCATATGGACAAACCTGCTTCCTCCTTGGTTTCTCCCAGGCTCGGTCAATATGCACCAACTCACCCAGATGGAATCACCTGAGGCTGACCCCTCTCCCCAGTCCTATGCATTTCTAAGTAGTTCACTTTATACACTCCTCAACGTCTTTCATATCCAGCTCACCTCTGCTGCCACTGTCCCAGTTTACAGACCCTAATAAACTCACGTCTGGACTAATTCATTTACCTCCTCCTTCTGATCTCACCTCCTTCATTAATTCAATCAATGTTTTTGAGACCTACCTTAATTTAATCTGTGTTGGGTGTTCATCATGTTGAGCAAGACTGATGTGATCAGTACCCTAATGCAATTTAGAAGAGGAGAGAAATGTGAATCAAAAGATCACAAAAATATGTAAGCACAAAATCTCAGCTGCCACAGTAATTTTCCCAAATGCATTCCCCCCCCCACAGTGCTTAAAACCCTTCAGTAACTACTGTTCCCTTTCAATTAAAAATCCTAAACCTAGTGAGGCATGCCAGGTCCTCAGCTCTCTGTTCCCCAGAAAGTCCATTCCAGTCCTTTCCTACAATCCTTTCCTACAATCTCTCTTCTCTCCCATAACAGTTTCCCAAGTCAGATCATACCACAGCTGCCTGCTTTGCTTATATTCTTTCTTCTGCTTGCTGCTTGAATATTCTTTTCCTTCCACTCCTCCTCTTTAGGAACCTCATCCTCTCTGCTAGGTTAAACTTGTTAATATTCCCAGACTCAACTCAAATATCAACTCTGTTTATAAAAATTATTCTGGCCCTTTTTGTACTTTCTTGTTTCTCCACATGTGACATAATCTACCATCATGTCACCCTGCACCTTATAGATCTGAGTCTTAACCTTGCTCACTTCATTACCCTTACACATTATTATGAGCATCTATCTTATTCACTAGATTAGAAATGCCTGGAGGTTGTAGACCCTGTTTCATTCCTCATCTCTGAATCCTCAGGGCCAACTCTCATTGCTAGTACATGGTAAAATAGTTAATTGTAAATGAATATGTGAATGAGTAAATATAGATTTATTTAGATATATTGAGTGCTTGTTTAGTGACTGTTCTAAATGTTTTACAATGTTTTTAATCATGTAAGCAATCTGAAAGGAAGGCACTTATTTTTTTTTTTCATTTACAGATGAGGTAATCAAGTTAAAAAATTTGGCTAATAAATTTACTCAAGTTATAAGACATGGTTGAGAGAATGAATGATTGAATAGGTGAATTCACAAAATTTAAAATAACTATATGAAATTCAGTTGTCCTTACTTTGTCACCATGGAGAGAATGATTTGTAGTTGTGATTGTTAGACTCTAACTGACTAGAAATATGAGTAAGGCCTTTGGTCTTAATTCATATGAGAGGATTGTGGCACACCTCTCAAAGGTTTGTGGTAAGGACTAAATGAGGTAACTCCTATAAAGGGCTTAACATAGTGTCAGGCACATAGTAAGTGCTAAATAAATGATAGCAACTGCTCTTATCTTTAATCACACTAGGAATTCTTTTTTTCCTTTTTCTTAATTTTCAAAATTTTATTGAAAATTTTAAGTAGACTGAAGAGTACAGAAAATAACACAAACCTCCATGTACTTAACACCTATATTTCATGTAAATTAACAAAGTTGAAATCCCTTTTACAGATAAAGTCATAACATCATAACATTTACAGTTATAGTTAAGGTCTCTTTCAATGACTCCCTTCCTGGAGGTAAGGACTATATTGTCATTTGAGCCTATTCTTCCTCCTCAATACTTTTTATACTTTTATTCCATTTGTAATTTATTTAAAAACAATGTATACAATTGCTATTAAAATTTGCATAAATTATTATCCTATATAATAAAGAGGGAATAGGCAAATTGACCGTCACTCAGGTCAATTTGCACCCACAGCTGAGGCTAAGTTCCCATAACGAGCCTTAAGGAGCAATCAGCAGGGACCTGAGGCCTCCACCCACCTCCTGCATGGGGCTTGACAGGGGACCTCAGACTGCTCCCCCCGCCCTGGCACCAGGCCAGAGGAACTCAAGCTGCACCCTCTTCCCTGGAATTAAGGCCATGCCCCCCGGCCTGGCCCCAGGCCCGGGGACCTGAGGCTGTGCCCCCTACCCAATGGGACTTGATGGGGGCCCTCAAGGTGTGCCCTCTGCCCTGGTGCTGGGCCAGGGGACCTCAGGCTGTGCCCCCAGCCCTGGCGCCAGGCTGAGGGATCACAGGCCACTCCCTCCACCCAGCAGGGCTTGATGGGGGACCTCAGGCTGTGCCCCCTTGCCCTAGCACCCAGGGGACCTGAGGCTGTACCCCCCCACACCTGGCAGGGTTTGACAGGGTGGGACTGGCTGGGTCTGGATCTAGCCCAGTGAAGGGGGGCCATCCAAGTTTGAGTCTCGAGCAATTTTGAGGTGCACGTGGGTGGTTGAAGACTTGACTCTGGGTTCCATGGTGCACCCCAGACTCTGACAGGAGGAAGATTTTCATATACGTTTTACTAATTTTCTTTAATCTCTGACACTTCTATTATAGAGAAAAGGCAAAGAGCAATATTAAAATATTTCCTCTAATTAATCCCCTTTTAATGTGCACGAATTTTGTGCACTGGGCCACTAATATTCTATATAATTTTTTGCAGCTTGCTTTTCATTTAATATTATATTACTGAAATTTACCTATTTGGATACATATGTAATTGGTTCATTCATTCCATTGTGTGGATATACTAATTTATTCATCATATAGTATCTCTATACATAAAACCCTAAGTGACCAGTTGACCGGTTGACCTATTGACTGATCACTATGACACATACTGATTAGCAGGGAACAGACGCTCAATGCAGAAGCTGCTCCCTGGTGGTCAGTGTGCTCCCACAGCAGGAGTGCCACTCAACTCAGCCTCTGCGACAGCACTATGAGTGGCAGCGGCAGACGCAGTGGGGCCAGGATGAGCAGGAGTGGTATGGTGCCATCCCAGGCTCAGGCTCCTTCCAGTCTACCTGCAGATTTGCGCACTATTACATCCCTTGGGGGATGTTGGACTACAGCAGCCCAACACCCCCTGAGGGGTCCCAGATTGCAAGAGGGCACAGGCCAGACTGATGGACCCCACCAGTGCATGAATCCATGCACCAGGCCTCTAGTATATTCCTAAATACATATGAATTTTAAAAATATTTTTGGCTATTAAAAGCAAAGCTTGTTGCCCTGGTCAGTGTGGCTCAGTTGGTTGGATGTTGTCCTGTGCACTAAAGGGTTACTGGTTCAATTCCTATTTAGGGCACATGCCTGGGTTTGGGGCTTGGCTCCTTGTAGCGGGTGTGCAGGAGGTAGTAGGTCAATGTTTTGCTCTTATATTGATGTTTCTCTCTCATTCTCCCCTGTTCTCTCTAAAAAAACACACACAAAAAACCCACAAAACTTCAATACGCAAACAAACAAGTGTTATATGAAATGTTGAAGGGTCTTCTTAAGAAGAAGAAAAAGAAGATAAAAATATGAACAATAAAATTACAATAAGTACATATTTATCTATAATTGAGTCTAAAAATCAAAATAAATAAACAGGCAGAACAGAAACTGACTCATAGATACAGGGAACATGCTAATGGCTATCAGTTGGGAGGGGATTTGGTGGTGT
>PVJC01015592.1:0-34822 GCA_004026665.1 Murina feae | reverse complement strand
GGGCCCTAGACCAGCAGGGCTGTGGACCTGGGAATCAGGGGCCGTAGCCAGACAGACCCACCCGGGAATCCCCAGCTGCTACCCTGGCCTATGCTGGGCTGGGGCCATGGCTGCCAAGGAGGGGATGAGGGGGCTGGAGCCATCAAGGACCCCGCAGGCATCGCCCAGCAGCACCTGCTTGCCCATCTCCATAGTGTGGAACAGACAGGCCCGGCAGAGAGCAGAGAACCAGGTGCAGTGGGTCCAAGCCATCAGTAGCACTTCTCCTGAGTGCTCCCGAATTGGATGAAGTCCAGGTCCGGCTGAGGAACCTCCCCACTTGCCCTCCTCCTCCCCCACCTGCACCCTCACCCCAATTTACCTGTGCATGAATTTCGTGCACCGGGCCCCTAGTCTAATAATAATATGCAAATTGACCATCACTCCAACACACAAGATGGTCGACCCCATGTAAACACAAGATGGCTGCCACAAGACCGCCAGTAGGGGAGGGCAGTTGGGGGCAACTGCCTCTAGGGGAGGGTAGTTAGGGACAATTGGGCCAGCAAGAGAGCAGTTAGGCATCAAGTTGGCAGGGGAGTGGTTAGGGGGAGATCGGGCTGGCAGGCAGAAGCAGTTAGGGGCAATCGGGCAGGCGAGCGGTTGGGAGCCAGCAGTCCTGGATTGTGAGAGGGATGTCCGACTACCCATTTAGGCCCGATCCCAGTGGGGTCCCAGATTGGAGAGAGTGCAGGCTGGGCTGAGGGGTTAATCCTCCGTCCCCTCATGCATGAATTTCATGCACTAGGCCTCTAGTTTATAAACATAATCCTAATAAGACTTTTCATTTAATTAGTAATAAATGATTTTGACCAATAATAGTTGAACATTTACTGACAGATGCGTTGCATATTGATTTAGGAATTTAAATTGTATATTTCTTTAATTGAGCAAGCATTTATAGCCTAGCCAGGAAAACAAAGCAGAATAAATGCTGTAATATACTACACTTAAAATTATGTTCAGCCCTGTCATCTTGGCACAGTGGTTGAGCATCGATCCATGAACCAGGAGGTTAAGGTTTGATTCCCAAAGAACATGCCTGGATTGTAGGCTTGATCCCCAGTAGGCGGCATGCAGGAGGCAACTGATCGATGATTCTCATCATTGGTGTCTATCTCCCTCTTCCTTCCCTTTCCTCTCTCTGAAATCAATGAAAACATTTTTTAATATAAATTTTTAAGAAATATATTTGTATTGATTTCAGAGAAAAAGGAAGAGGGAAAGAGCGATAGAAACATCAATAATGAGAGAGAATTATTCATTGGTTATCTCCTGCACACTCCCTACTGGGGATCGAGCCTGCAACCCGGGCATGGGCCCTTGACCAGAATCAAACCCGGGACCCTTTCAGTCCGCAGATTGATGCTCTATCCACTGAGCCAAATCGGCTACGGAGAAAACACTTTTTAAAAAAAGACTTTTAAAAATAAAAATTATGTTCAGAGTTCATCTGTGAACATAGATAACAGATAATCCAGCCTCTGAGTAGATTAACAAAGATTACAAAGGAGGTTACATTTAAGCTGGTAAAAGTTACACAGGGATTTTTCTAGATGATTTTGAGGCTGCCCACACTCATGGACATGTGAAAAGTGGCTGGGAACAAAGCAGGGGTCAGACTACACGGCTTTGTATGCTGCAGAGTTTGGAAGTGGTCCTGTGGGTGTGTGAGATCCTTCTTTGCTACTCCAATGGTACATTTTTATAAAAGGTTTTGACTACCAAACTCATCTATTATTAAGACCTCATTTTTCTTCAAACCAATCAACATGCCTGATTACCAGGGCATTAGTGTTACCTGAATCAATTTTTCTTAAAGTCCATATACTTGATACTTTAGGCATGGAACACTACATTACAATATTTGAAATTTCTGCTGTGATTTTTAAGATAGCTCTTTGACTTCTACTACTACTTTGATTGGAACTGCTCTCAAACATCTTGGTAACCTATAGTGTCAGCAAATCCATGATCCAATAGAAAGGACACACGTATTGTAGAGACATGTCTGAGTCCTGGCTTTGTGTCTGCTTCTCTGGAAAGTGCCTCAATTGTTTTCAGTGTTCATTATCTTATCTGATTTAGAAACTTATTATGGGGAAAGTACCTGAAAGGCAAATTTATTTTCTTTTTTTATATAATGACTAGGGGTCTGGTGCACAAAAATTTATGCACTCGGGAGGTCCCTCAGCCCGGCCTGTGCCCTCTCGCAGTCTGGGACCCCTCTGGGGATGTCCACCTGCTGGCGTGCCTGGTCAGCTTGGGTGAGGGGCTGATGGCTGTTTGCAGGCTGGCCAAGCCCCCCAGTGGGGACCCTCACCCCATTGGGGTGTAGCCAGCCTGGGTGACGGGCTGAGGGCCGTTTTCATGCTGCCCACAGCCCCTTCAGGTTTTGGGTCCCTATTGGGGTGCCTAGGCAGCCTGGGTGAGGAGCTGAGGGGTGTTTTCAGGCTGCCCACACTCCCTTCAGGTTTTGGGTCCCTTCTGGTGTACTTGGCCAGCCTGTATGAGGGGCTGATGGCTGTTTGCAGGCTGGCCACAGTCTCTTCAGGGTTTAGGTCGCTACTGGGGTACCTGGCCAAGCCTGGGTGATGGGCTGATGACTGTTTGCAGGCAGGCCAAGCCCCCCAGTGGGGACCCTCACCCCATTGGGATGTGGCCAGCCTGGGTGCGGGTGTGAGGGCTATTTTCAGGCTTTCAGTCTACCCATAGTTCCCATTGACCCAATGTCCCAGCAAGGCTGGCTGGAAGCAGATTTCTGGGGTTTATTTATCTTCTATAATTGATACTGTTCCTTTAAGCCAAGGCCTAGGCAGGTAATGAAGCCTCCTGTTGGCTTCAGCTTCGTGGCTTCTATAATTGAAAGAATGTTGCCTTAGTAGACTCTAGGTAGGCAGTTTCCTCCATCGCTGGTGCAACGGGAGCCTGCTGTTTGCTTCAGCTCCAAGTCTTCTATAATTGTAACAATGTTGCCTGGAGCACAGAGAGGCCCAGCCTGCAGGCCGGCAGACAGTTTACTCCTGCTGCAATGGAAGCCTCTGTTTACCCTAGCTCCATGACTGTCAGACTCCATCTTGGCTTGGTTAATTTGCATACAGCCACTCTGATTGGCTGGTGGGCATGGCTTAGGCGTCCCATAGAAACGGTCAATTTCAATATTACTCTTTTATTAGATTAGATAATCCTGATATGAAGTACCAATATTTTCTTTAGTGATAATTGATTTACATAATAACTGACTTTGGTTAAGATATCAGTCCTGATTGATGATATGCCAAAAATAGATTAACCTGTCAGTGCTAGGGTAGATTTTCATTTACCCCTATGCTGAAAGTAAAAGTGAGTACTATCACTTCCATTTTCTTCATATTGATTCAGTAAGCATCGAATACTTGCTGTGTGCTAGCTAGTATTCTAGCTGCTGTGAGTGAGAGAGGGTCCTTGCTGACCTCATGGGACCTATGGCAGTGATAGGACACGGATATGAAACATGTAAACCAATCGTGTATTTTTGGCTGTATGTGCTATAAAGAAATACAACCGGGCATTGGTATAAACCAGCGATTTTCAACCAGTGTGCCCTGGCAGGCACATTGGTGAGCTGCAAGAATTTTTAAAACATATAATACCTGACTCTTTAGTTAGGGGTACTGACCTCTTTCCCCCTAGATTGTCAAATAAAAGAATGACAACAGCCAACTCAACAATAGCTGTCTGGTGCGGATGAATTGAAATTTTATATTTTGTTTTGGTCAGGTTGGCAAATTTTTTTGGTGTGCCACAGAATTTTAGTAACTAGTCCATGTGTGTGCTGTGAAATGAAAAGGGTTGAAAATCACTGGGGTAAACAATGACTGGGTGGAGGAGAAGGGTCTGCTATAGACGATGGGCTTTCCTGAGGTGGTAACATTCTGAGCGAGCCTTGCTAAAATAAAATCTGGGGAAAGAGGGAACAGCTAGTAAATGAATCTGGTGTGTTTGAAAAAGGCCAGCTTGCCTGGAGTGGAGAGAGTGATGGGGAAAACAGTAGGAGTTAAGTTGGAAAGTTGGCAGGCCTGGTCATATATAATCATGAGTTCAGTAGTTCAGATTTTATTCTAATTGTATTGGGAAGCTTCTAGAAGGTGTTAAGCGGGGAATTGATACGACCTGAGATGCTCCAGCTGCTGTGAGGAAGTCGGCCTGTTGGAGACAGAGACGCAGAGCAGGGAGACTCACTGGGAGTATCTTGCAGACTCCAGGAAAGGGACCCTTTAGAGTCCGACAGCAGCAGTGACCTGGTAAAATGTGGAGGTGGATTTGGGATATCTTCTGCAGGTAGAGCAAACAGGACTGCTAACATTAGATATCAGGGTGGGGGCAGGTGGAAAACTCAGATAAGAGTTCTAGTTTTTAGGCCTGATCAACCGGGTGAATGAAGAAAACTTGAACAGAAATTGGAAGATGTGATAGGAACAGGTGTATGGGCTGAGATGGGTAAGGGGTGTCCTTAAGAATTCTACCCTGCCCTAACCGGTTTGGCTCAGTGGATAGAGCGTTGGCCTGTGGACTGAAAGGTTCCAGGTTCGATTCCAGTCAAGGGCACGTACCTTGGTTGCGGGCACATCCCCAGTAGGAGGTGTGCAGGAGGCAGCTGATCGATGTTTCTCTCTCATCGATGTTTCTAACTCTCTATCCCTCTCCCTTCCTCTCTGTAAAAAATCAATAAAATATATTTTTAAAAAAAGAATTCTGCCCTACAGCATTGATGGACCTGGAGAATATTATGCTGAGTAAAATAAGCCAGCCAGAGAAAGACAGATATCACATAATCCCACTTATATGTGGAATCTAATGAACATAATAAACTGACCAAATAGGCCCAGAAGCATGGAGCAAACAGCGGGAAGTAGGGAGATAAGAAGAGAAAAAGCATAAAACTTTTATACATGTATACATAGCCCATGGACACAGACCATAGTGTGGCGGGTGGGGGAGAGTGTGCTGGAGGGGGCAAAGGGGGAGAAGGTAGGGGACATCTGTAATACTGTCAATAATAATATTAATACATATGTTTCTCTCTGTCTCTCCCTTCCACTTCCTTTAAAATCAATGGAAAAATATCCTTGGGTGAGGATTAACCAAAAAAAAAAAAAAAAAAAAAAAAGAAGAAGAAGAAGGAGCTATGTGGGCACAGGCAGTGCTTGCTGATGGTACATTTTGTAGAGGGAACCTCCACATCCTGGCAAGTCTTCCCCTAGGCCCGTCAGTTCCTTAAAATCTGATCATCCTGGAGAATATAAGCCGGCTGCCAGTTTTCCTGAGGAGAGCCTGGGAAGGTGGCTCTGTGTGGCACAGCCCATTATGTAAACTGCCACTTGCCCTGTTTCAGTCCACCTGGTGGGTAAGCTCTATTCTCCTATATACCTGGGTCTCCATATGCCCTTCCAGAGTTCTGTAGGCTGAGGCTGAGTCAGTTATTTTTCTTTTTTCAGTATCTAATTCAGCATTCAGAAACTGTTAAATGGTGAAAGAGAAAAAAGGTACATGAAACAGCCAATTGAAAAAGAAGAAAAGGCCTGGCTGGTGTAGCTCAGTGGTTGAGCATCGACCTATGAACCAGGAGATCACAGTTCGATTCCCAGGCAGGGCTCATGTCCAGGTTGTGGGCTTGATCCCCAGTAGGGGGCGTGCAGGAGGCAGCCGATCGATGATTCTCATCATTGATGTTTCTCCCCCTTCCTCTCTGAAATCGATAACAACATATTTTTAAAAAACTGCAACTTACATTTTTAGACATGAGAAGAATTACTACATACATACTGTCCTGTCCCCACTGGTACTCTCCTAACTCAGCTAATTCACCTCCACCCGCATTACACCTTCCACAAATGTGTGAAATTTTTAGTTAGTGTTGGGTTCCCTTCTGCTCTCTTTGCATTATGGATTTGTACCTTCTTTCCTCCATCCCCCCTCCCCACTCCCGCCCCTTAAATTCCTTACCATGATTCAGCAGAGATTGGGGAGGGAAAGAGATCATGTGTGTGATTAATCTGTTGTGTTTAGTGGGAAGTCTAGATTTAGTTGTGAATGTATTGACACAAGGATGCTCACGGAGGTACAGGTTTGTTGCCCAGGTGAGACATTTAAGTTAGGGATAGATATTTAAATTAGGTTGGATATAGATATTTAGATATTCAGTTTAACATAATTATTGAAGCTATGGAGATGGGTAACATTTTCCTAGGAGAGTTCGGGGCATGCCATCCTTTCATTCATGGAGGCATATTTCTGGAGTGCCTACTGCGTCCTGGGAGGGAGAAGGTGGACTATGCTGGAGTGTAAGGAAAGAACACAACGGGAAGGAGGAGCGAAGGGAGCCATTGCAAGAGCAAAGAGGAAGGTGGGGGGAGGCTAAGAGGAGAGTGCTCCTCCTGTGAGAGGGATGTTTTAGGGAAGGGAGAGTGGGCTGTTTACTACACTATCAAACAATGCATAAGGGTTCACATGAAATGAGTGAAGCCTTCTCTTTGATTATTCATTGGTATTTGTGGAATTTCTAGCACCATGCTAGATTCTAGGGGTATAGTGGTCAATAGACTGACCTAACCTTGAACCTGATAGAGTTTATATTCTAGTGGAGAAAAGTTAAACCAGCACTTAACCTTTTTTTGCTGTTAATTCTCATCTGATGATATTTTTCCTTTTTTTTTTCTTTTAGAGAGAGTGGAAGGGAGGTGGGGAGAGAGAGAGAGAGAGAGAGAGAGAGAGAGAGAGAGAGAGAGAGAGAGAGGGAGAAACATCAATGTAAGAGAGAGAGACACATCAATTGGTTGCCTCCTGCACGCAACTGGACCAGGGCAAGGGATTGAGTCTGCAACTGAGGAATGTATCCTGGACTGGAATTGAACATTGAACCCGGGACCCTTCAGTCCAAGGGCCTACGTGCTAGCCACTGAGCTAAACTGGCCAGGGTAGGACTTACCTTAAATCACAAGCTCTCAGGGCATATCAGGAAGAAACTAAGCTCTGTGGGTGAGGAAAAGCTTCCAGGAGGGAGTGATTAAGCCGAGACTAGTTTGGAGCCACCCAAATAAACACTTAGCATTTGATCATTTCAGAGGCTGGAAGGTAATGGATGGTCTTAGAACAATGGCTCCACCTGTCACCCCTCTTTCAAGGACCAAGGGCAGGTGATATGACAGCCCTCGAGTATCAAAGGCATCTTCAGACAGCTTGTTGTGCATATGGCACAGTACGACGGAGTTACATGGGAAATCTCTAAAACCTTAGTCATTCCTGAAGAAAACCTTTAGAATTCCACGGGAGAATAAACCTTGAAGTCTGATGCTAAACACAGACCCGCTGAGGCTGCGGCCTGAAGTAATACAGATGGGGCTACTTATCTAATAAGTAGATTGCTAGTGATCTCACTGGCAACACCAAGGGTGGACTTTTACAGACTTGCTTAGTCTGCTACCCATGGCCCAGTTGAGCAAGTATAGATAGAGTATGTTCACTAACAAACGACCCTTTATGACTTAAAACTAAAAATCAGACTTTATTCAAAAGAGAAAAAAAGCAAATAATATTCATGTTTACCATACCCATTAGTATTCTAAATTAAATTCACGTGTTGGCTTGAGAAAACAACACAAAGTTATTTTACAGTGAATATTTGCCTACGCCTGTTGATAATGCCATCTGCCTGAGCGAAAACATTTTTCAGAAAGGGCAGCGGTATCTTGAATTACCTCTTAAAAATGAAAGTGGGTCGGACACTCGCGAAGGGAAAATACGCGATTATCCGTCTGTCGGGACAAAGCTGCACCTTAAGTGGAGGAGAAAAACGTGGGGAAGGAACAGCACCCTTTCCTTGTCCAGAAACCTTCCTCTCCCTTCCTCTCCTGTTCCTGTGCTCTCAGCTGAGAGAACCCGCCCGGAATTTGGGCAAAAGGAGGTACCGCTGCCTTCCCTTCAGCTGCAGGGTCCTGGGAACCACCTGAGGGCCAGAGGGAGATGAAGGCTCTCCTGTTTCTCTTTGGTTTTGTGGGAGCAGAATGTTTTTCTTAGTTTGAATAAATTTACTAAAACAACCATCGTTCACCTGTCTACAACTCCCACGCCCTCAGCCAAGGGATTCCTCTCTCGGTGTAGGCTGAGATGCAAAGTGCCCATAGGTAAGTCGAAATTGTAAATTTTATAAGGTGTCTATCACTCAGCAAAATAGAGGAAATTCTCACTAATTTCTTTAGCTGTTCAATGAAGACATTAAACTAGGTGACCTCAAAGGCCCTCTTTCTGCTCTAAGTGTGTATTGTTCTGAGTGGTTCACTTTAGAATTTTTAGAATTTTTAGAATGTCTAATTAGGCTGGTTGTCTGGCAAATGAAGAATTTTTAGAATGTTTGAATTTTTATTTTTAAATATATTTTATTGACTTTTTACAGAGAGGAAGGGAGAGGGACAGAGAGTTAGAAACATTGATGAGAGAGAAACATCAATCAGCTGCCTCCTGCACACCCACTACAGGGGATGTGCCCGCAACCAAGGTACATGTCCTTGACCGGAATTGAACCTGGGACCTTTCAGTCCCCAGGCCGACACTCTATCCACTGAGCCAAACCGGTCAGGGCGAATGTTTGAATTTTTAGAAGGCTAAGGCAACTTAGGTCATGAATGTGCTTATCCCTTTAAGGATGGTGAGGGCAACACCATTTCCCTCTAAGCCTGTGGCATAAAAACAACTGACTTCCGGAAGCCTTCCCAGGGCTCTCCCAGCATCTCTGAGAGGCAGCCTGGCTCAGGGAGCAGCAGAGACTCACCTGCGCTTGAACATGTACTCTGCGCCCTGTGCTGTGCGAACTAGACTAGTCTCTACCTCTCTCAGCCTTAGAGACAAAGTGCAAGGTGGTACCCTGGATTGGGTCCTGGAATAGAAATCTGAACAAAATTGACAGTTTAATTAACATTCTGGTACCAGTGATCATTTCTTACATTTGATCAATGTATCATAGTTACATACATGTTTATAAATGGTCATGTAAACGTACCATGGTTACTGTTAAGGGAAATTTAGGTGAAGGGTATATGGAAACTGAATAATATGTTTCCAACTCTTTCGTAAGTCCAAATTATTTTAAAGTAAAAAGTTATGCTGCCCCTGAAATTTATGCTTTCAACTTTAGAGGCTTTGTTTTGTTTGTTTAGTCTTATAAATATGGGATATTTTGAGCTTGGCTGGTGTGGCTCAGTGGCTGAGTGTTGACCTGTGAACCAGGAGGCCATGGTTTGATTCCCAGTCAGGGCCCATGCCCAGCTTACAGGCTCAGTCTCCAGTGTGGAGCATGCAGGAGGCAGGTCGATCAATAATTCTCTGTCATCATTGTTGTTGCTATCTTTCTCTCCCTCTCTGAAATCAATAAAAATATATTTAAAAATAAATAAATATTGAATATTTTGTTATTCTATTTTAACATAACTTGCCATTTGGTAGGAGAGCATTTAAACATAATTATAAGTGCTTTGAATTTATTTAAACTAAGGTCTCTACTTTATTTATAGGTCTTAATCCAAACTGAAGTTTGACTGAATAATGATCAAGACTAAGGCAACTTAGGTCATGAATATGCATGGACGGCTGCCTTTCATTCAGCATAATGCTTTTACTGAGCAGAGAAGAACTCAAATTTGGAGTATTCACAACAGAATATCATAGAGAAAAGGTATAACTTCAAATTAAGTCATGAAAGAGAACTCTGATGTTATGGGGTGGAATGGCCATTGCAGAAAAAAAAAAAGCCTATTTTTTATGTCATAGTGCTGTCTATTAGAATATATATCTATATGTAACTTTATATTTCAAGTAAAGATAGTATATGTTTGTATATATATTCAGGTAAAATGAAATTTTTACTTAAAATAGCTCTAAGAATTTGAAATCATGAAATAATACACTGAGCTTATAGACTATTAAAATATTCTTATTTAAATTAGCATGAGCTTTGCCAGAATTTACATATTGGTGGTCCCTGGCCTGTCTTTACACCTGGGTAAGTTTTTCACTGGCCAGCACAATTTTGGAATTTTTTGAATTAGTTGCCAATATTTAAAATAGCGAGTTTTTGTATAAAAACCCGAGTTTGCATTCTCTCTCAAACAGTAAGTTCTGACATGGCAGCACCTGGCAAGGACAGGGTGGTAGATGCCAATTATAAGGTATGTCCTTTCCAGCTTGCCTCAGTTCCTTTGTTGTTGTCTCTAGATTTTTAAAATTGAGGTGAAATTCACATGGTACAAAATTAGCATTGCAAAATGAATAGTTTAGTGGCGTAGGATACATTCCCAAGGTTTTGCAACCACCACCACCTCTGGCTCTAGTTCCAAAACTTCTCACCACTCCAAGAGAAAACTCTGTTGCAATTAAGCAGTTACTCCCCATTCTCTGTTCCCCCAGCTCCTGGCAACCATCAATTTTTCTGTCTCTTTCATTATTTATTTTTTAAAAAATATATTTTTATTGATTTCAGAGAGGAAGAGAGCAGGAGAGAGAGAGAGAGAGAGAGAGAGAGAGAGAGAGAGAGAGAGAGAGAGAAAGAGAAACATTAATGATGGAAGAGAATAATTGATGGGCTGCCACCTACACATCCCACACTGGGGATCGAGCCCGCAACCTGGGCATGTGCCCTGACCGGGAATTAAACCATGACCTCCTAATCCACAAGTCAATGCTCAACCACTGAGCCACACCAGCTGGCTGTCTCTTTGATTTTACCTATTCTGGATGTTTTATATAAATGGCATCATACAAAATATGTCCTTTTATGTCTGGCTTCTTTCACTTAGCATAATGTTTTCAAGATTGATTAATGTCGTAGCATTTGTCAGTACTTCTTTCCTTTTTATGGCTGAACTAGGGGCCCAGTGCACGAAATTCATGCACTGGGGTGGGGGTTCTCAGCTCAGCCTGCCCCCTTTCACATATGGGAGCGCTTAGGGGGTGTCCTACTGACAGCTTAGGCCCAGTTCCTAATCCCTTTGGGGAGCGGGCCTAAACCGTAGTCTGGCCTCCCTTTGTGGGAGATGACCAGGCTAATCAAAGGAAGCCACCAGCCCCATCATCCTGCTGTTGCAGGCACTGCCAGTCACTGCAGCCTACCATGGTGTTTTCATCAGCATGGACTCCAGTCCCTTCACCATGAAGAAATGACAACTTTCTTTAGGCATTTTCAAGATGTGTCTTTCATAGAATATGACATTTCTTTCTTTTTTTTTTTTTATCCTCATCTGTTTCCATTGATTTTTAGAGAATGTGGAAGAGAAGGGAAAGACAGAGAGAAACATCAAAGTGAGAGGAGCACTTTGGTTGCCTCCTGCATATGCCCTGATCTGGGCCCCAGCCAGGGAGGATCCTGCAAGCTAAGTACATGCCCTTGGTCAGAATTGAACCCAGACCCTGTGGTTGGCAAGCTGAGGCATTATGCATTGAGCCAAACTGGCTAGGGCAGTATATGACATTTCTTAGCCCTCCAGCAGTGGACCTTCATTTTTTTTCTCCAGGAGTGTGGTGGAAAAACCCTAGATTGCCTTTAGGGATTCTTATTACCCAAGTTACTAAGAATATTACCAGTGGCATACAGGGAGCTTAGCCAATGAGCGGTCAGAAAAGGTGTTTCCTCTGTAGTTCACTCTAATCACCGGCTCCACCCCTGCCCCTCCAATCCCAGCTCCAGCCCTGCCCAGGCCTTTAACTTCTGGCCAAGGATGCAGGCCTGGGCAGGGGACCCCCAGACCCCTGCTTTGCCAGCTCCACCAGTGCCCAGATCCCTATGATTGCAGGCTCTGCCCCTGCCCCTCCGATTGCTGGCTCTGAGGAGCCCAGGCCTCTCTGATCTCTGGCTTTGCCCCTGCCCAGGCCTGAGGCCTCTGGCCCAGGCCTTATGCCTGGGTAGGGTACCCTCATACCCCTCCGATCACCGGCTCTACCCCTGCCCCCTCCGATCACTGGCTGTACCCTTGCCCATGCCTGAGGCCTCTGGTGAAGGCCTCTGGCCTGGACAGGGGACCCCTAGTCCCCTCTGATCGCCTGTTCCACCCCTTGGGCCCCCAGCCTCCCCTGCCACCTGCCACCTGCCTGGCTAACAGGCCTGACCACTTCAGTGGCAGGGCTGAGCCAGACTGGGTGCCACCATTGTGGCTATAGAGGTGACCATCTTGTGGCCATGGGGGTGGCCATCTTTGTCACAGAGTGATGCCTAATTTGCATATTAGACTCTTTTATTAGACAGGATAATATTCCATTTTATGGATATGCCACATTTTATTTATGTAGTCATAAATTATGTGAACAGGTTGTTTCATTTGAATGTGCTGCTATAAGCATTCGTGTACAAGGTTTTGTTTAAATGAATACTGTTTTTTTTAAATATTTTCTGTGGACATTATGGCTGTTTCAGCCACAGTTCTTATACTGCCTCCCAACCTGGCCTGTGTTACTCACTTACTTTCTCATCCTGCCCTCATTAGCTTTTGCGTTTTCATTTTCTGGTCTGTGTAATGGGGTTGGGCATATCCATTTCCCTTCCACTTCTGTGCTCTCTTCCAGCACAGAACTTGAACTAATTAATGAAAATTTTTTTTTTCATTTTTCTAAAAATGTACCTCTGTGCTAAATTTCCTTGGTCTTTTTTCCTTCAATTCTGGTCATTCTCCAATAACTATTGATTTTGGCTTAAGGTTGTTTTTATTTTCTTCTACATTTGGCATTAAAATATTGAACAGTTTGAGAAGATATAAAAGTTGGGCTTTGCCCCTCTTATAGTAAGCAGGGACTTTAAATATGCATGTGGGTTTAATAATAGTTGGCATCTCCGAACTTGGAAGCAAAATATGCATAGCGGAGGTGTCATGTGTTTCTGGCAGTCCCAGAATATGATTGCTCTGAGTTGTAGTCACTCTGGCTTTCTTTAACCTGCCTCATTGTCTGTCTTACCTCCCTGCTCCTGCCCCTGCACTCCTGGGAAGGCTCCCCCCTCCAATCCCCACTTCAATCTCTGTCATTTCCCCTTATTTGCCATTTAATCATTCACTCTAAATAATTTGACTTAACTTTTTTGTGGTTGTATATTGCTGCCCTAACTAGATTATGAAGTCCTGCTGAACAAAATGTAGTTGTTTATTTTTTATATACTTCAGTGTGGAGAATATGTAATAAGTGTGCAATCAGTATTTAAACTAGTGGATCACCAAACCCAAAAAAACCTCCCAAAAAACAGCCCCTTTAAGTAGACTTAACTTCTCAAGATTATTCAGTTGAGCAAGTTTGAAAGTATTCAAATTCATTTTTTAGTAATACTTTATTAAGTTATGGCAACTAATTTTTTTCAATCAAATCAAAGTATTAGTATAAGTTGGTGATTTCTAAAAATGTGTGTTGCAAACCACCTGCATCAGAACTGGCTGAAAATTGAGATCCTTGAACCTCACCCCTGAATCTACACACTAGCACAGTCCAATGGTGGAGAGTACAAGACTCTGGTGGAGTCTTCATACCCTAAATTTTGAGAACCACGGGGATTGAGAAGTCAATATCTTCATTTGGAGAAACTCAGGTAGATTGGAAGTTCAACTTAGATTGTTATATGGGGACAATAAACAATGAAATTGTGTATATACAGAATGATAATTTCAGTGTGATATTTGGAAGTTCTTTATTTTTGACATGAGACTACAAATGAATGTTACTGATGCTGTATAGTTTTAAGGGCATGGAATTAAAATCCTAGGAATTTCACAAATCCCAACCTGAGAATGACTGAGGTGAAGCAATATAAAGTTATGCCCAGCCAGTGTGGTTTGGTGGTTGAGCATCATCCTATGAACCAGGAAGTCACCATTTGATTCCTGGTCAGGGCACATGCCTGAATGGTGGGTTCCATCAGCAGTAGGAGGCTGCAGGAGGCAGCTGGTCAGTGATTCTCTTTCATTGATGTTTCTATCTCTCTCCCTCTCCCTTTCTCTCTCTGAAATGAATAAAAAATAAATTAAAAAACAACAATAAAATCATTGCAAAATAGCACTGTGTATCAAGTTACTCCTAGGGCATAATTAGATAATGAAATGCTACTCTGTCTTTCTGAAGCTGGAAATGCAGTTGAAAAACAATTACTGAATGACACCCTGCAAGTTATAGTTAGTGTTTACTGATATTTCTAGAAATCTGGTGTTATTTATTGCTGTTGTGAGGAAGTTCTGAAACGTGCTGAACACAGGCTTTTCAAGGTATTACACTCAGATAATGCAGCTGTTATCTGTGTCCCAGGGTTAAATAAACAAGTCTTTAATAAGTAATGCAGCAGAATAATGAACGATCACCAAGCAAAAGTGACACAGGACATTGCTTACCGGTAGCAAAGTAATTAAAATGAATCAAGACGGTTAAATTCATATACTAGAAGGGAATAATTACAAGCAATGGAGCGAGGGCTTTCTGATAGAAAAATCAGGAGTTTTCTAGCTGTGTTTTTCACCTGCATCATCACATTTTCCTTCCTCTTGACCTTTTGACATTTTGCACTTAAACATACTACTTTATGTAGGTCCTGATTCAGTGTGGAGCAAAGATTTATTCACTTATTCTGCAAAGATGCTTGCTATATATTTTCTTGTGGAGTTACACTTAATTCTTCTGTATAGTTTGATAATTCACCATCAGGTTAGGCAGAAGCCAAAAAAAATGGAGCTGCGTTTATATAGAACTCGATAGGTGCCAACGACTAGGCTGAGCACTTTGTCACACCCTCACATCTAACCCTCACTAGAGTCTGCTCCTGTGAAGAGGAAAATGATAGTATAGAGGTAGTACCCTATTTAAAATCATCCAATAAGTGTTTTTTAAATCATATTTTTTAATTGACTTCAGAGAGGGGAAGGGAGAGAGATAGAAATATCAATGATGAGAAAGAATTATTTATTGGCTGCCTCCTCCACACCCCTTATTGGGGTAAGCCCAAAACCTGGCCATGTGCCCTGACTGGGAATCAACCCATGACCTCCTGGTTCATGGGTCAATGCTCAACCACTGAACCACACCAGCCAGGCCCAATATTTTTTTTCTTACTTCATATATCGTGTGGCCCAATTGGCACTAGAAAGAAGGCTTTTCTCTCTCACTTAATAGAAGATAATAAGCCACAAACATTGCAGGCTAAAAAAGGGAAATGTCTATTTAGGCTGGTAATCTGGCAAATGAAGTCTTAACTCGGTAGAACTGAAAGCAGATAGAGTTGGGACAAGTTCAAGGTCGAGACTCTGGGCTGCTTTTTCTGGTTCTTTGAGTCAAACAGTGTGAACTCATTATTTTGTTTCCATTTCCACTCCCAAGTACTGGATAGACCTAGGATCAAATGTAAATAAAAACACATTTCAAAATCAAATAAATTATTTTTGGATTATTTGGTCATTGGTCCTCTTCACTAATGTGTATAATCAAGAGCTGATGATACCACATATGATAAGCAATCCTTTGATGAAAGATTTGATGCTTAATTCCTTGTAGGAGTTTAGATTTTTGTTTTTATAAGTTTTAGTTTTGACATGCCTGTTTTTTGAAGAATGCCCTGTTCAGTCCTCTAAATTATAGAATGTCATTTGAAATACTTAGCTGTTTAAGAGAAGGAAGACAAAGTCATGTTTCAGGAAAAAAAGAAAAAGAATCCAACTGGGAGTAACAACTTATGCCAGACCAGACAACACAAGTATTAACTTATGGCTGTTGAAATAACAAGTTAGCAATCACAAACTCAACTCCCACCAGCCCGTCACTCTCTCCCTGGCCCCCACTCTACTCTCTTACAGACAGCTTTTAGAATGCACTTGCCAGGCCTGTTGTTAAATTCCCATTTGTATGCTGACCATGAGGACTGTTTTGGCTTCCAAGTTGGTCAAGTTGAACTGCTTTGAAGCTAGTAATCTGCTGAATTAGCGGACTCCTTTTATGGTTTTCCAGAACAAACAGACCCCCTTTTAAAAATCCCCACTCTTGTTATTTCAGGTGGTTTGGGACTGTTATTCTTACATAAAGATGTTAGGGTTCTTCGAAGAGAGGTTCAAAGAGAAAGTTAGAAATAAAATGTTAAACAGATTAAACAGACCTTTAGTGTGATGATCATGTCACGTAGAAGACGAGGCTGACATTGGTTATCACTTTATTGTGTGGCCAGTCACATTTTTTTCCCCCCTTAACCTGCCTAGAAAGTCTCAAGGTAGCCTTTAGTTTCATTGCTAGGAGAAACATCAGAGTCACATTTATGGAGTGCTTGCTCTGTCAACCCTGGGAAGTAGGCACTGTCATTATCCCCACTTCATAGATGAGGAAATTGAGACCAACATGGGTGAAGAGCACTCTTGCCTAAGGTAAGAATGAAGAGTTATTTGATGGAGGAGCCAGTGTAGCATCATGTGGAGCCTGGGCTTCAAAGACACGTGGAAATGGGTTCACATTCAAGCTGTGATGCTTAGTTGCTGAGTAATTTTGAGCACATTTCTTAGCCTCTGAATCTTCAAGGTCCTCATTTGTAAAATGGGATTATAATTTCCACTCAAAGTGTGGTTTTGAGTATTAATTTAAATGATAGTCAGTAGCCCTAGCCAGTTTTGTTCAGTGGATAGTGTCAGTCAATGAACTGAAGAGACCCAGGTTCAATTCTGGCCAAGGGTACATACTTCATTTGCAGGCTCGATCCTGGCCTCGAGTGTAGGAGGCAAACCAATCAATGTGTCTCTCTCACATCTCTCTCTCTCTCTCTCTCTCCCCCCTTTCCACTCTCTTTACAAATCAATGGGAAAATATCCTTGGGTAAGGATTAGCAAACATTTTTTAATAATAGTAAATAATAATAATTGACATTTATTGAGTGCTTATTATGTACCAGACATTATTCTCAGCACTATATTCATTTAATTTTTACAACAAGTCCATTATGTAGGTGCTTTCATTATCCCCATTTTTTATTCTCAAGGTAACATTAGTATAGAGAAGCTAACTTGCTAGTTAAGAATAGAACTGGGTTTCAAAGCATCTAGCATAACTCCTGACAAATAATAGGTATTGATAATAATTATCGGTACCTAGGGAAAGGGACATGTTTGAAATATATCAGAATAATAGTAATTCTTCCCTTTCTCATGATGACTTCAGTAATAAATATTGGAGGACAAGAGTATAAAAGAACATCAGGTTCATGGGGCCCATTTAGGGTGATGTAAGCCTTTGCATCGGAGTGAAATAAAAAGGGAATAAACTAACTTTTAGCAAATTTGGTTTCAACCTTCATGCATGATATTCATTAAAACAGTTGCTACTACTCTTGGGCCAGTCAAATGGGTGTACCTAAGCAAAGTATGAAGAGTCATAGACAATTATATCTAGACATGTATCCACATGTTTGTGTGTAACCAGGTTTTGCTGTCTCTGAAATGAACTTAGTGAGAATCCTAAAATTATATTTGGGGCTGTTTTCCTTTTGCACATTTATTATCTACTTTTTTTTTTTTTTTTTTTTTTACTATGAATGGTTGCCATGTGAGTTTACTTTTAAAATATAGTCAGGCACGACTGGCATGGCTCAGTGGTTGAATGTGTTGACCTTTGAACCCAGAGGTCTCGGTTCAGTTTCCTGTCGGGGCACATGCCCAGGTTGTGGCCTTGATCCCAGTGTGGGGTGTGCAGGAGGCAGCTGATCAGTGATTCTCTCTCATAATTGATGTTTCTATCTCTCTCACCATCTCCCTTCCTCTCTGAAAACACACACACACTAGAGGCCTGGTGCATGAAATTCATGCACGGGTAGGGTCCCAGGCCTGGCTGGCGATCAGGGCTGATCTTCGAGGTGACCAGCAGGGTGATTGGGAGCCTCTGCTACCATCCATCTTGGCTGGCCTGGCATTGACCACTCGCCAGCCCCACCCCCAGCCACCACCACCAGTTGGGGCCTGCAGGCTGGGGGCAGCTCCTGCATTGAGTGTCTGTCTCCTAGTGGTGAGTGTGCATCATAGTTACCATTCTGCTGGTTGTTCCACTGTTTGGTCAATTTGCATATTAGGCTTTTATTATACAGGATATCTAGCTATCTAATCTAATAAAAGAGTGATATGCAAATTGGCCATCACTTGGAGATACCTAAGCCATGCCCACCAGCCAAGCCATGCCCCCAGCCAATCAGAGCATCTGTATGCAAATTAACCCAGCCAAGATGGAGGCCGGCAGCCATGGAGCTAGAGCAAACAGGAGGCTTCCATTGCAACTGCCTGTCTAGGCTGGCTGAGCCTCTGCTCATGGCAACAGTGTTTCAATTATAGAAGCCACAGAGCTGAAGCAAACAGGAGGCTTCGTTACCTGCCTAGGCTTCCGCTCAAGGTAATAAAGTTTCAATTATAGAATATAAATAAAACCCAGAAACCTGATTCCAGCCAGCCTCGCTGGGACGTTGGGTCAATGGGAACTGTGGGCAGCCTGAAAACGGCCCTCAACCCCTCACCCAGGCTGGCCAGGTACCCCAGTAGAGACCTGAATCCTGAAGGGACTGTGGGAAGCCTGAAAATAGCCCTCAGCCCCTCACCCAGGCTGGCCAGGTACCCCAGTAGGGACCCAAACCCTGAAGGGACTGTGGGCAGCCTGAAAACGGCCTTCAGCCCCTCACCCAGGCTGATCACACCCCCATAGGGTGAGAGTTCCCACTGGGGGGCTTGGCCAGCATGCAAACAGTCATCAGGCCCTCACCCAGGCTGGCCAGGCATGCCAGCAGGTGGACATCCCCCGAGGGGTTCCAGACTGTGAGAGGGCATAGGCCGGGCTGAGGGACCCCCCGAGTGCACAAATTTTTGTGCACCGGGCCCCTAATATATATATATATTAATATATATATATAGTCATATATATATATATACTAATACATATATATATATATATATATATATATATATATATATATAGTCAGTCCATTAAGCCCCATAGTCTCTTTTCCTCTCTTGTATCCCTAACCCTATTCATGGCCCTAACACACACTCACACATGCACACCCCAGAGTTAGACAAAGTGTAGCTTTTAAAACTCCATCATTAAGCATAAAAAGACCAAGGAATGTGTGGAACCGGTATGCTGGAGCCAAAAGGGTTTATCACATTGTAAAAAAGAATCTTCGGCATTAATGGGGAAACCAAAACCAATTGTAAAGCATAATTACCGCACAAACATGTGCGGTACGTGTGAAGCTATGATCATTCCTTTAATCTCATACCAGAGAAAACCGAGATAGTGTCTGTTGTTTCAACTCCCAAGCACACTCCTCCTAGGCCCTGCTAACACATTGTTTTGTTTATACATACATCTATAGAAAATGCAAGCAAACGCCCAAGCTCAACTTCTCTTGCAAATATGGTTTGATTTCTTAAATGAGATTCAGAGTTTTGGCTTCTCATGCAGGTTAAAAAAAAAGGCTGGTCACACAGCTTCAAAGTTCATTTCCTTGAGTTCTTGATATCTCAAGATGATATCCAGTAGATGTTGATGAGATCTTCACTTGGAGTTCTTAGAGCCCTAGAGGGTCAGTAGATACCCCTCACTGTGATCCACGGGTGTCCTGATATTGCAGGGGAAACTGTGTGGGTATGGGCCCGTCATTCTCATCCAATTCTCCAAGGGAGCCCCAAAGTCAAGGAGCACTTCTGTAAATCTCTTGAACATGCTTCATGAGTGCTCTCCACGAGAACATTCATGGGCTGCTCTACATAATTGTCACAGAAATGAGGCAGGACAACACAGGGGACCTGGCCTACATTCCCGTTCCCGTACTGCCAGCCACATGCAAGTGTTGGCTCCATGTAAGCCTCAGTTTACTTCTCTGTTAAATGGGATAAAGGATACTTTTCATTCCTACTGTTTTCGTGTTAAATGAGCAGATGTATGTGAAAATGCTGTAGAAACTCAAGGTGCTACTACCTAGGAGCAAGAGGCTTTGGAAAATGTTTACTATGTGTACCTGTCACCGGTGATACCTTCTTGGTCACTAGAGGGAGCTTTAGGATTCAGGGGAAAGATAAACCAGTGATGTCCCTCCTTGAAAGCTTGAGGCCTCTATGAGGAATTCTTCAAAAAATGTTTGCTTTTTGTAAATATCCACTTAGAGTATGCTTTCTTTAAAAAAAAAAATCACATAAAGCAAGTATGAACACAGTTCCTTGTGGCACAGGTTTTTCCACCTATTAACCAATAGGATCCATCCTTCTGACTTTCTTGGTGGTAAATTTAGTTTGTGGAAAATCCTAGTATTTAGAATCCATTTAAAAGCAAAAAAAAAAAAAAAAGTAGACAACAACTTTCCCGAAGGCCTTAGAAAGAAAGCACTTTTTCCACTAGCAAAAGTGGCTTGTTGTGAGTTTTCTGACACATGGCGATGATTGTTGGAGGCTTTGCAGGATGGGGAAGTCCATTGTCTAATCTTGGCATGCACTTGGAACTCTTACTTTGGATTTCCTGATGGCACTCTTGCAGTTCTTAATTGCTGTGCTTTTCTCGTGTTAGGGCGAGAGTGAGAGGAATCTCTTACTCATTGAAAAGAACTTGGCTGTTGCACCAGACACTCAGAATGGGGTGAAGTAGGAAGGATGAGAGAGTGAAAGTCACCAGCTTAGCGTGTTACGGAGTCAGAATTTCGTGGACTCACCAGGTGTTTAGGACCTCAGTTTCTCTCTCTCCTGCTGACCACTACCCTGCCCTCCTACCCCACACATGTATACCCCTGGTCAGATGGTCTTGAGCTGACCAGAATCAGGCCCCAGATCACGAAAGCCAACGTTTTGCAGGAGCACAAAACTCTTAGATTTATTGGATTTCCAATCCAGGTTTAGTTGGAGAAGGTGAGGTCTTGACATTTCTCTTCTTTGGGCCCTTCCGGCTGTATTTCATTCCTGCAGCAAAACAGATGCTCGCAGGGAACAGTGACCCGCCACTTTTTCACACGTATTTGCAGGGAGCCAGGCCAACACTTCACTGCTAATAGCCATGAACAAAACCTGCCAATGACATGGCCAAGCACTCTGCCAAATTCTCTTGATTCTAAGATATGCTCCCACAAACCCGTCCTCCTCAGATTTACATTTAAAAAATGGGGGCATTGCCCTGACCGGTTTGGCTCAGTGGATAGAGCGTCAGCCTGCAGTCTCAAGGGCTCCAGGTTCGATTCCAGTCAAGGGCATGTACCTTGGTTGCAGGCACATCCTCAGTGGGGGGTGTGCAGGAGGCAGCTGATCGATGTTTCTGACTCTCTATGTCTCTCCCTTTCTCTCTGTAAAAAATAAATAAAATATATTTTAAAAAATGGGGGCATGTCTTATTTAAAGGGGTGCACCCCCCATCCCTGCCCTGAAAAGCTGCTGTAAGATCTGTGGCATTTCCTGCCTCAATCAGTGGCCTTTTGGAATGGAGGAAATACTTCAGTTAGGTTTTGTGTATGTCTCACGCCTGAACGCCCCCCAAGTTGCCCTGTTGCCACATTCAGGGGTTCATCGAAGCCCCTGGTGTCTGGGAAGTGGCCCTGGCTTCCCAGGCAGGGATTTCTCCGCTGACAGAGAGGCTGCAGGTTCTACAGAATGGAGCCCCGCTAGGCTCATTTATTGCCGTTTACGAGAAACAGCTGCCTCTCCTTGTCCGGACCCTTGTTGAAGGCTTCCCTCGTCGTTCCCCTGAAGTCTAATAACGAACCGAGACTAATCAGCTGATTTGGGTCAAAACACGCCGGAGGCTCTGGCGGCCCAGGGTAAGCCTTGGCAGGTCCCTGAGCGCAGTGGGAAATTTTCTAAAACAATACAAACACTTGACGGAGGATCCCAGGAATGATGACGATCACAGTAATTTTCTCTGTTTTGCTTTCCAGAGGCTGCTGTTTCTGGTGAAGGTCAGAAGGTGATGTTTAGGTACCTACAATAGCTGGGATCTTGTTACAATGCAGATGTAGATTCTGCAGATCCGGGGGGTGGGGTTGGGATGGGTAGGGGTGGGGATGGGAGGAACTGGCGATGCCTTTAAGGCTGGGTCTTTGGATCACACCAGTAGCAAGACCCTAGTCAATTCTTCTCTCGCTTTCCTGTTTCCAGCTGATGCATACCTAGTTGGTGGGACAAAGAATGCCTTTTCTAATCTGATCCTCAGACACTGTCAGAAACCAATGAATAAATAAGAATTTCAAGCCCACGGGAAATTATGAGGTCGCAGATTCTAGCTTCTGAATTAACAATTAACTTTGGTATGCCATGACTTTGAATTCTAATTTACTGCAAAACAGAATATTGACAATAGATCCATAGTGTGTACAAATGCAGAGAGTGAAATTCAAGCCCATCTGATTTTTTGTATGAGATGGGAAAGCAACTGTTTGTGGTTATTAAAAACATATTTATTTTTATTGATTTCAGAGAGGAAGGGTGAGGGGTGCACGTGGGGTTCAAAGCTAATAACCCGGACATGTGCCCTGATCGGGAATTGAATTGTGACCTCCTGGTTCATAGGTTGATGCTCAACCACTGAGCCATGCTAACCAGGTTTGAGGTTTTTTTGTTTGTTTGTTTTTAATGGCAAGCATTATGCTCTGTACTGCATTTGAGTAGGAACCTGGTGGGGACTGCATGAGAGTTTGTGTACCAATTCCTCCGGCTCTAACTCACTGTGTACTTCGTCTCTATACTCAGTGCCAGGAATTCAGCCTAATGGGTTGAATTTTGTTCAGGTGTGAAGAAATTGGTTTTTTCTTCAATATTCTCAGAACTGCTTTTTGGAATTCCCATACGGAGTGTTTTAGACCTTTCCTTGGCTCATTGTATGTTGCTTTGGATTGCTGTTATTTTCACAATGTCTGTTTTCTCGGGTAAACTTTAAGTTTGTTATAATTATAGGTCATGCCTTTTATTTTACAGGACTGGAAAACTGGAAGTGAGTCCAATCTCATTTTTCTTAATACGTATGTGTGTGTATGTGTGTGTGTGTCTTATTGATTTCAGAGAAGGGAGAGGGAGAGGTAGAAATCAATGATGAGAGAGAATCACTGATTGGCTGCCTCCCACATGCCCTACACTGGGGATTGAGCCTGCCACCTGGGCATGTACCCTGACCAGGAATCAAACTATCGCTTCCTCATTCATAGGTCATGCTCCACCACTGAGCCACGCTGGCCAGGTCAGTCTCCACTTTGATACATGAATTTCTGTAAGCTGGCCACTTTTGGTGATGGGGATCTTACTACTTTGCATTCTATCCTTTGATCAGCTCCGATGGTGGGAAGGCCTTTTCTGTCTCTCTGTGCCTGTTGCTCACTAACCCAGTTTTACTCACTGGGGACAATTCTTGGTCTTAAATAGAATATGGACACACACGGATTACTGGCTAATGTGTTCAGGCCTGGGACTTGGGGGTTCTCTGAGACATTGGCAGTTCCTCACGCAACACAGTTGCCTTCAACTCCTGACATGGGGAGTAAGCTGGGCCGAGATCCAGAGCTGCACTTCCAGAAGCTGCCTGGGCCAGGACAGCCGCTGCCCAAGGGATTTCACCCAGCTTCATTACAAGGGCTTACGGTTCCCTGCAGTTCTTCCTCCTATGCAGCCTGACGTTAGCCTAAAGTGAAATTCAGGATAAGGATGCATGATTACTCATAATTTTTACACAGTTAGATCATTCCAGAGGAATCTTAGAAATGGCCCCAGCCCTAACCGGTTGGGTTCAGTGGGTAGAGCATCGGCCTGCAGACTGAAAGGTCCCAGGTTCGATTCCGGTCAAGGGGTTGTACGTTGGTTATGGGCACATGCCCAGTAAGGGGTGTGCAGGAGGCAGCTGATTGATGTTTCTCTCTCATCGATGTTTCTAGCTCTCTATCCCTCTCCCTTCCTCTCTGTAAGAAATCAATAAAATATATTAAAAAAAAGAAATGGCCCCAATTTCCAAAATATTTACCCTTTCTTTCGTTTTCACCTAAAGCAAAATTTTAAAACTGGCGAAATTGCACTCAAGTCTTTCTCTCTTAGACCCCTTTCAGAGTCATTCTTCCTTCCTGTTGTATGCTCCTTGGGGACTTGCTCTCCAAGGCTTCCCCTTTGCAGTACCATGCTATACCTCGGACCATTCATTACCTCTTCCTTGCCTTTTTCTCTCACCAAAACTTACCTGCTCTCTGTTTGATTTTCTCAGCAGAGGCTTTATCCAAGGTGACTCTAACTGTTAGGGGTTTTGGTCCCCTTAACAAGTCCTTGATCATGTGCAAGATAACTCTTGCTTTATCTGCCTGTCTCAGCATCATAGTCCCTTAATCCAGTCAAACAGGACTCTAGATGGCCCTCAGATAGTGGCTATTTGGTGGAGAGGGATGGGTTTCATGATAAGATCATGGATGACAGACTGATTTGGTCTGGGGCCCCGTGACACCCATTCATATTATGCATCTCCTCATTATATGGGACTAGTTCTGTTTTCCATAAGCAACAATAACAGCAGCTCTTACTGCGTGTGGTTATTAATTGCCGTTACTGTGTTTCAGGTAATGTGCCTAGAACCTAACAGATTTCTCATTCAATTTTTATAATAACCCTATGATATAGGAAGAATTATTCCCATTTTACAGATGAGTGCACTGAAGTTCAGAGAGGCTAGGTAATTTGCCTGGCATCACACAGCTACTACATTGCAGAGATGGTGTTCAAACCACGGTCTGTCTTACAGAGGCCCATACTCTTAATCATGCAGCTTCCTTTTCTCTGATCAACCAACAGGGCAGAAGCCTAAGATCAATGAGATTCCCCAGACAAGCCCTGTTGTGTCCATCTTGAATATAACCTTTATAACTTCACCGAAGTATCACAAAATGACCACTTTGCTCATTCCTATCCCCTCAGCTCTTGCCTCTCACTTTTCCATGCTTAGAAAAGCTTTCTCTAGCATCTGCATGAACAACAATAACAAATACTGGTTATTTAGTTACAAGGATTTATTACAGAACGAGAGGAGGGATACTAACACATCCCATCTGGGGTTACTTAAAAGCAACCGTGTTCTTGAGTATCTGTGGTCTCTCTCTCTCTCTCTCTCTCTCTCTCTCTCTCTCTCTCTCTCTCTCTCTCTCTTCTGGAGAGAAATAATTCTAGCAACTCATTGGTGTGTGGAACATGGCATGGTTTAATAGGAGTTGGGTGATTGAGACATCTTGCTGTTACTTCTGAGAAAGAAAGATGGTCTATCACCTTAATGAGTGGGAAACAGCATTGCTATAATGTCAGCCTTGGACAGAGGGTTTTAAACCTGTACCTGGATTTGTTACTTTTTTTTTTAAGGACATCCCCACAAAAGTCTTCTTTTGAGACAAAGAGAATAAAAAGACAACAAAATGCTACTTTCAGGATAAATGCATCAATTTGCAAAAATTCACAGGATCTCCCAGCGCGGCCACCAACAGAGGCAGCAACATCTGGTTGTCATGCTGTCGCAATAGGGGAGAGCGATGCTTGGGCACAAGGCAGAACAGAATGTTCCTTATAACCTGATGGCGGGCACGCAGTTAGATGGAAGCCATGAAGTAGCAGGCCTCCCAGGCCCAGGAAAACACTGAGCTGAGTGAGGCCAGGGGACCCTAGGTGCAGCTATGTTTGTCCTATGACACCTTAGTAATTTTGAAACAAACTTACACGCAAATCAGAAAAATATGTATCTCCAGAGAGATTGCTGCATGTTTTTAGACAAAAGTAGAATGAATTAGTATTTTATAAGAATAATAAAAGAACATCTCTATTCTTGGAAATATATTCAGCTGAGACCGTGATCTCCATGAAAGACAGTTTTTTTTTTTTTAATCTTTATTGTTCAGATTATTACAGTTGTTCCTCTTTTTTCTCCCCATAGCTCCCCTTTACCTGGTTCTTACCTATCCCCTGCCCTTAACACCGCCCCCCCATTGTCCTTGTCCACAGGTGTACAAATTTTGTCCAGTCTCTTCCCGCACCCTCCACATCCCCTTCCCCTCGAGAATTCTCAGTCCACTCTCTTTCTATGCCCCTAATTCTATTCTGTTCACCAGTGTATTCTGTTTATCAGATTTTTTATTCACTTGATTTTTAGATTCACTTGTTGATAGATATGTATTTGTTTTCACTTTGTCGTTCATAATTTTCATCTTTACCTTTTTCTTCTTCCTCTTCTTAAAGAATATGCTTCAGCATTTCATATAATACTGGTTTGGCAGTGATGAACTCCTTTAGCTTTTTATTATCTGTGAAGCTCTTTATCTGATCTTCAATTCTAAATGATAGCTTTGCTGGGTAGAGTAATCTTGGTTGAAGGTTCTTGCTATTCATCACTTTGAATATTTCTTGCCACTCCCTTCTGGCCTACATGCTTTCTGTTGAGAAATCCGCTGACAATTGTATGGGTACTCCCTTGTAGGTAACTAACTGTTTTTCTCTTGCTGCTTTTAAGATTCTCTCTTTGTCTTTTGCCCTTGACATTGTAATTATGATGGATTCCCCTTTGGATTCCTTTTGTTTGGGGTTCTCTGCACTTCCTGGACTTGTAAGTCTATTTCTTCACAGGTAGGAGATGTTTTCTGTCATTATTTCTTCAAATAGGTTTTCAATATCTTGCTCTCTCTCTTCTTCTGGTACCCCCATAATTCAGATGTTGGTAAACTTGAAGTTGTCCCAGAGGCTCCTTGCACTATCTTCATATTTGTGTTTTCATTTTTCCTTTTGCTTTTCCAATTGGGTGTTTTTTGCTTCTTTGTATTTCAAATTTTTGACTTGATTCTTGGGATCCTCTAGTGTGCTGTTGGATCTCTGTATATTATTCTTTATTTCAGTCAGTGTATGCTTAATTTCTGATTGGTCCTTTTTCATATCCTTGAAGGTCTCACTATATTTATTGGAGGTTTCTAGAACATTCTGGAGTAACCTTATAACTGTGGTTTTGAACTCTTTTTCCAGTTGTTTTCTTTCCTCCATTTCTGTCATTTGTGATCTGTTTCTTTGTCTCCGCATTTTGGCTGCTTCCCTGTGTTGATAGAGTGGCTTTGTGTGCTAGGTGTCTTATAGGGCCCAGTGGCTCAGCCTCCCTAATTACCTGAGGTGGACACTCTTGGACACTTTTGTGGGCTGTGTGCATGGTCTCGTTGTAGTTAAGCCTTGATTGCTGTTGGTATTACTGGGAGGAATTGACCTTTAGGCCAATTGGACCAGCTGTGTCTACAATTGAAGAGCTGCTGTGCAGGAGACACCCTTATGGGGCAGGACTTGCTTCAATGGGGCTTTGGCACTCACTGAGTCTGCCCCCTGAGTGTGTCTCTTATGGATGTGAGGAGTTGTAATTTGGATGGTCTCATTCTGACCACCGGGTAGACTGGCTCTTGGATATCCAAGAAGGTGCAAAGTCAGCCACTGCCTGAGGCCACCCAGCAGGAGCTACAAAGACATCTGCAGATTCCTCCTCTTTGTTTGGGGTTTGGAGGTGCCCAGATGAAGTGCAGCTGTGAAGTTCTCTGACCCAGCTACAGTTTGAAAGGCCAGGCCATTCGTACGTAAAAGCCTCTGCTTACAGCTTGGGGGGAGTTGTAAATTGGGTGGGGCAGGGTCTCAGGGAATCACCACAATGGCTGCCAGTCTGCTCTGGCTCGGAGAGGTCCCAGGGTCTGTGTTTTGAGGCCCTGTGCAGGAACAATGAATGCTGCACCTCTGTGAGAAAGCTACCCTCAAGTTCTGGCCTGATGCCAGACAGTACAGTTTCTCTCCATGTGAGTCTGGGTCCCCAAATTCTCACCCAGAACTAGAGTTTAGAGCTTGTATATCCCTCCAGATTGAAAAAGACAACAGCATACCCAGCTGCCAGCCCTTTTAATGCGCGACTCCGTACCTCCACACTCCCACACTTCTGCACCTCCTACCAGACTCAATGCACTTTTCTCTTTCCTTCTAGTTGTAGAATTTCCATTCAGCCAGCCTTCCTGTGGTTCTGGGTGATATTCATTTTGTCTTTTAGTTGTAGTTTTTAAAAAATAAATTTTATTAATTTTTTACAGAGAGGAAGGGGAGGGATAGAGAGTTAGAAACATCGATGAGATAGAAACATTGATCAGCTGCCTCCTGTACACCTCCTACTGGGGATGTGCCCACAATCAAGGCACATGCCCTTGATCAGAATCAAACCTGGGACCTTTCAGTCCACAGGCTGATACTCTATCCACAGAGCCAAACCGGTTAGGGCTTAGCTGTATTTTTAATGTGGTTGTGTACATCAGCAAATTCAGGTGTTTACCTCTGCCGCCAGCTTGGTTGTCTCCATGAAAGACAGTTTCCATTTGTTTCTTCATTAATTCACGTATCCATTAATTCGCTCATTCATTCATTCATTCATTCATTCATTCATTCATTCATTCATTCATCAAATGTTTACCAAGTGTCTCCTGTGTGCCTGGATTTGTGCTGTGTGCTTGATATACAAAAATAAATAAGAAATTGTCTCTACCCTTAGGAGGCTCATAGACCCTAAGAGACTCATAGAATGGAGTAATTATGGGTCAGAAGCTTGGGACAGTCACCTAACCAGCCTCCTGGAAGAAGGTGTCACCTGAGTGGGGTATTGCAGCATCTTCAGGAATAATCTTACACCATATCGCTTTGCCATTTAACAAGAGGTGAAAAGATTAAATAGATATTGCGTGTATGGTAGTGGTGGGGTGGGGAGGTAATGGGATGTTAAATAAAAAGTAGGAATTTAACCATTCAAACCGGAATGTTTGAGGGGGAATTCAGGCCATTGCAGGCTCTGGCTTTCGATAACTAAAGTTGGGATCCTTACCACTTCCCAGGGGTGCCTACCTGTGCAAATGTTCAGCACGTTAAGATCCCAGGGTTTGCAGGTTTTGGTGAGAGAACACTTGTAAAACACTGGCTCAGGAGCTGGCTTACTGAAATGTCAATAAATGTCAACTCTTGTTAGTAGTGTTGTTATTATCCTCAGCAGTGTTCTTTCGTTGATTACCCTCTTAATCTCCTGTCTCTGATTTCTGCCTCCATGGAAAAATTGAGGGAGGGACAGAAAAACATAAAAAGGATATAAAACATTAGGGTGTGATGGTGATTGTCAGCCTTGAGTTCAGAGCTGGTAGGATTCAGAGGACAGGAACACACTGTCCTTTTCTCTATCACGAATCCTCCCTTCTGCCTACTGATCTCTGCTCCGAAAGACAAAAGTGTTAATGACATGCAGTTCTAAAGTCTAATTTACAAAACTTTTAGTTCTGCTGGTACTAAATCACATAAAGCCCACCTACTGGGAACCTCCTTTTACTAGGGCAATAAATACAGTCCCTGTGACAGGGGCGTGAAGGGGGCTATGAGAGAGGATGGGAGGTGAGGCTCTGTGCCTGCCCACTGTGAGGAGCTGGAACTGAGACCCCTTTATCAAGGTGGAACTCTTAAAGGGCTATGCCATCACCAAAGGATGACTAGAAAGAAATATTTTCCCTTAGCCTAGGACCATAACAAGGAAGAGAGGCCTACCTCCCATGGGTTTTGAACTTGAACTATGTGCACCATCCCGGAACAGCCTGCCACACCTCCCCAGCTGAGAAATCAATATGAAAAGTGACCTCAAGCCAATGATGTTCCATGCAGTGATAGCTTTTGGAATATCTGGTAGAAGCAATCATTCTGAGACATAGATAGGAAGACAAAAAAATGCATTCTGAGGCACGAAGGAGGTCATTTTATGATCCAAAATAAACAATTCACCACTTGCACATACAGTTTACCCCCAAACAACAGAGCTTTGAACTGCATGTGCCAACTTACATACAGATTTAAAAAAAATAAATATTTGTACTGTTTTCAATCTGAGGTTAGGCATCCTTGGACTTCCAACTATATGCTTTGATCTACATCATTTTATATAGGGGACTTGAGAATCTGCGAATTTTCATACCTACGGGGATCCTGGAACCAATACCCCTCGGATACTGAGGGACAAGTGTAGCAGCAAATTTGGGGGAGTCAAAAATTGTACCTGGATTTTGTGCTGGGTGTGAGTCAGTGCCCCCAACCCACTGTTGCTCAAGGGTTAACTGTACCAAATCACATGGCCTCAAGTATGTTTAAAGCAGAGACCAAATTGATTTATAAAGAGACATTTAAAAATCTATATATAATAGGTTTTTAAAAACATCTCTCAGTAATTGATAGATTAAAAAGTCAAAGACCAGTTGGCATGGCTAAGTGGTTAAGTGTCGACCTATGACCCAGGAAATTAGTGTTTGATTCCGGTCAAGGGCAATATTCCAGTTGCAGCTCAATCCCCAGTGGGGGTTGTGCAGGAGGCAGCCAATCAATGTTTCTTATCATTGATGCTTCTATCTTTCTCCTTCTCCCTTTCTTTCTGAAATCAATAAAAAAATGTTTTAAAAAGTTAGTAAAGATGTTGAAGGTTTGAACAATGCAATTAACTTGCTTAATCTAGTTTATACTATGTAACCCAGCAACCAACCAATTGCTTGCTAGACCATTCAGTAACCTACAGAATATATTCTCTGACCACATTCCAATAAAACATGAACTTGAAAAAAAAAAGATACTTGAAACTACTCTATATTTGAAAATTTGAGAGAAAGAGACACTTCTAAAGACTTTTTGGTCAGTGCAACATTCAATAATGCACAGACATAAAATATTTGATATCTTGAAACAATGAAGGTTTACTTCCTGTTCATGGTACATGTCACGTAAGTCAGCTGGGAGCTTTGCTCCACGTTTTCCTCACTCTAGGACTCAAGCGAATGGAGCTTGCACTGCCTGGCTATTACTAGCGACAGTGGAGGAGGGAAGTGTATGTGGTTCTTAAAGTTTTCTGCCCTGGCCTGGGTGGCATGGCTCAGTGGTTGAGTGTTGACCTGTGAACTATTCAATTTCTGGTCAGGGCACATGCCCAGGTTGTGGGCTGGATCCTCAGTGTGGGGCGTGCAGGAGGCAGCCTATCAGTGATTCTCTCTCATCATTGATGTTTCTATCTCTCGCTCCCTTCTGCTCTGAAATCAATAAACAAACATTTTTCTGCCCCCAAAATGACACACATCACTTCCACTCATATTATGTCGGCCAAAGCACACCTGCTGCTATGGCTGGCTTCAAGAGGGCAAGTCTCTGACCAGAAGTAGGACTGGATATGTCAGTGACCAACACTACTGATTATCATAGAGAGGAACTAATCATGAAAATGAGAAAACATTTATACTTAAAAAAGAATGAAAATGTAACATATTAAAACGTGAGAGTTATAGCTAAAGCCATGTGTAGAGTAAAATTTAGTTTTTTAAAAATATATATTTTTATTGATTTTTTTACAGAAAGGAAGGGAGAGGGATAGAGAGTTAGAAACATCGATGAGAGAGAAACATTGATCAGCTGCCTCCTGCACACCTCTCACTGGGGGTGTGCCCACAACCCAGGTACATGCCCTTGATCGGAATCGAACCTGGGACCTTTCAATCTGCAGGCCGATGCTCTATCCACAGAGCCAAACCAGTTAGGGCTAAAATTTACAGTTTCAAGTGATTATATTAGAAAAAGGAAACTGAAAAGCAAGGAGCTAATCATCTACGCAAGAAAATAAAGTATCCCAAAAATAGTGGGAAAAAAAGAAAATAATAAAGACGAGATTCATTAATAAAAGTCACAAAAAAACACAATATAGAGAATTAAACAACAACAACAACTGCTGTCTTCTTGGGCTTCTCAGAAGCAGACTCTGGGATGAAGATAAGTGTGTTCTAGACTTATTCATCTAAACTTGATGAATAGCTCTATTATCCATTCTTACCCTAAAGAAGCATATAAAGGGATAGTGAGAGCCAGTTAGGGAAGAAGAAGCCAAGCAAAAGTGCAATTTCAGGCCAGATCCCTCCCAGAGAAAACAGCTTCAGCCTGACCCCACAGTGGGCTTCTGAAGTATGAATTGTACCTCAGAGGTATTGCACTTGGGGGCTTCCATAGTTGTCAGTGGCTAAGGGTTAAGTAGGGTGGTTGTGAATTCCTAGATGTGCTAGTCTCGCTGAATACATGGACACAGTGCGTCAGTAATCTGAGGACAGGGCCCTAGGGAATCTGGGGGTGAGGTGGGGTGGCACAGTGTTCACTCCAGTTGATTCTCTGAAAAAAAGTGAATAAAATAAACATTTAGCAAATTGTTTTTCAAAGATTCAGCATGCACAAACAATATTAAAAATGAAAAAGGGGTCAAATGTAATAAAGATAAAAAAGAAGATAGTATTGTAACAATAAATATAATCAAAAGCCCTAGATAAATACGATTCATCAAAACTATCCCAAGAAGAAATAGAAACAGGAATTCAACCTTCACCACTAAAAAAATTGAATCAGCTATTAAAAGTTTGCTCTCTGTTCCTCCATAGAACCAGATGAATTTGGATTAACATTGGGAAACATAATTGCATGCTGATGTCAATTTTACCAAAGAATCCTATCTAATAAAGAGGTTATCTGCAAATTGACCATCACTCTGGTACACAAGATGGTCACCCCCAAGTGGCCACAAGATGGCCTGCAGGGGAGGGCAGTTGTGGGCAATCAGGCCAGCAGGGGAGGGCAGTTATGGGGGGGACTAGGCTGGCAGAGGAGGACAGTTGGGGGCAACCGGGCCAGCAGGGGAGGGCAGTTGGGGGTGATCAGGCTGGCAGGGGAGTGGTTAGGGGGTGATCAGGTTGGAAGGCAGAAGCAGTTAGAGGCAGTCAGGCAGGCAGGCAGGCGAGGGGTTGGGAACCAGCAGTCCTGGATTGTGAGAGGGATGTCCAACTGCCCATTTAGGCCCGATCCCTGATTGGGCAGTTGGACATCCCTCAAAGGGTCCCAGATTGGAGAGGGTGCAGGCTGCACTGAGGGACACCCCGCCCCCCCCAATGCATGAATTTCATGCATTGGGGCTCTAGTATAAAATAAGGAAACATTTTCCAACTCACACAAGGACAGTATAAAAAAGATTATAAATCAGCCACATGTATAAATAAGCAAAATGCTAGAAAATTAGTGAATGTATTAAAATGAAATTGGATTTATCATTGGAATTCAAAGATGGTTTGACATTAAAAAGTTTAAAGGAGAAAAGCCATGTGATTGTCTCAATAGCATTTGATAAAACTCAATACCTATTAGTGATTAAAAACTCTCTTAGCCAACTTTTAGCAAAATAGAAGGAAACTTGCTTAATTAAACAAAGGATGTCTACTAAAAACCTACAGCAAACATTATTAAGGATGAAATGTTAAAATCTTTTTCTTTAAAAGTGGGAACAAGACAAAAACTCCTTCTGTCAATAGGGGAAGAAAAAGGCTAAAGAAATGGAGAAACATACCATGTTCATGATATGATGACTCAGTGTCAAGAAGATATCAATTCGCACAAATTAACTTGCAAATTATAACAAAATTCTTGATAGAATTTTTCCTTAATCAGGGGATCCTAAAGTGTTATGAAAGGGTGAAGGCCAATATAAAATGAAAAAGAAGAGAGACAAATATGTAGGGAAGATGTTAGAATTGTTCCACCAGATATCTATAATAATAAAAGTGTAATATGCTAATTAGACCAGATGTCTTTCTGGACGACCTTCTGGGTAAAGCTGGGTCTGCAAGGGAAGCCCAGGTCCCAGGTGCCAGAGGGAAGCCAGTGTCAGCAGCTGTGGGGTTGAGGGGGGGGGTGGGGAGGGAAGGAAGGACTACTTTTGCATGAATTTTGTGCATCGGGCCTCTGGTACACTTATAAAGCTGTAGTAGTTATGATGTGGAGTGTCATGACAGGAATGGACAGAACAGAGCTCACAAGCCATCCCACACAGGTATGTAAGCTTAACATGTGAAGAACATGACAATACCAGTGTGGAAAGGATGGCTATCTATTTGAAAAAAAAAAAATTAGATCCCTACCTCATGTCATAATCCAAAATAAATTCCAGATAAATTATAAACTTAAATATCAAAATTGAATATTTAGAACTTGTAGAAGAAAATACAGGGAAAATACTTTTATGATTTGCAGGATTATTATTTTTTTATTCATTTAAAAAATTCTTTATTGTTTAAAGTATTACATACGTCTCCTTTTCCCCCACTGACCTCTCCCTAGCCACCCCCACCCCCCAGCACATGCCCTCACCCCCCTACTGTCTGTGTCTATTGGTTATGCTCATATGCATGCATACAAGTCCTTTGGTCGATCTCTTACCCCCTCACCTTCCGCCTTTCCTCATAGGTTGGACATTCTGTTGGATGCTCCTTTGACTCTCATTCTGTTTTTGTTCATCAGTTTATGTTGTTCATTATATTCCACAAATGGGTGAGATCATGTGATATTTATCTTTCTCTGATTGGCTTAATTTACTTAGCATAAAGAATAACTTAAACAATGTTTTGACTTTTTGATTCCCAAGCAAAAGAAAGAACAGATGAAATAATTGATAAATATGACAGTCCATTATACTAAAAATACAACTTCTGGACACTAGTAATAATCACTGTTTATGAGAATTAAATATATGAATACATGAAAAGCAGTTAAACTTTACTGTGTCTGACCCCATACTAACCACTGGTACGTATTTGCTATTATTTCTTTTATAGGGCATCTTCCCCTCAATCATTGCAATGAAGCTAGATTTACCATGTGTTTTTTCTTCTCTTCAAGACACATCTTCTAGATATGTAGCAAATGAGGTAACTAAA